>VZTM01003390.1:0-53664 GCA_013400555.1 Jacana jacana | reverse complement strand
ATTACCGCTGCTCACCACATTACTTCTGATACAAGCAAGGATGCTATTTGCCTTCTTGTCTATCTGGGCACATTGCTGGCTCATATTCAGCCAGGTGTTGATCAGTACCTCCAGGTCCTTTTCCTCTGGGCAGTTCTCCAGCCACTCTTCCCCAAACCTGTAGAGTTACACGGGGAGTTGTTTTGATCCAAGCACAGGACCTGGCACTTGGCCTTGTTGAACCTCCAACCCTTGGCCTCAGCCCATCGGTCCAGACTGTCCAGATCCCTCTGTAGAGAATTCCTACCCCAAAGCAGATCAACACTCCTGCCCACTTGGTGCCACCTGCAAGCTTACTAAGGGTGTCCTCAGCCCACTTGTCCAGGTTGCTGATAAAGATATTAAATAGAACTGGCCCCAATACTGAGTCCTAGGGAACACCACTTGTGAACAGATGCCAACTGGATTTAACTCCATTCACTAACACTCTTTGGGCCTGGCCATCCAGCTACTTTTTTTACTTTGTCTAAGTATACCAACCCATGAATGGCCAGTTTCTCCAGGAGAATGCTGTGTGAAATGCTGTCAAAGGATTTATTAAAGTTCAGGTAAACAATATCCACAGCCTTTTCCTCATCCACTAAGTGGGTCACCTTGTTATAGAAGGAGATCAGCTTATTCAAGCAGGACCTTCCTTTTCTCTTTCTCTCCAAAGTGTTTTCTTCCCTTACTTGATTTTGGCCAGAAAATTAATTAATTCAGAGCCTGGCCTCCTGCCATATTGCAGGTAGGAAGAAGATGTCAAATGCTTCCTAATTTCCTTAATTTAGTCTGTTTCTCTTGTTGGAAGGCTTTTATTTCCATAGCTAATGTTACGGTTGGCTCCCTTCTGCCCTGCACACTATTCCAAGGCTTCCACAGCCTGCTGGGCATATCAAGCTTGATTCTGGGCCATTGAAGTCAGGAGGAGTTTTGCCATCAGATGAGATAAACGCAGGAGGCAATCCATAATTAGTCAACTCTATTGCTGAATGCAACTTGCTTTGTAACGGCCATTGAATTATTATTCTCTGCTAATCCATGCCTTACCAAACACTTGGCCAGTGTATTCCTGAGCACTTCTGCCTTCCCAAAGAGGTTAATCAAATGATGATTGCTTCTCTTTTATGTCAGAAAGAGGGTATGGGATGACATAAACCCCAGGCTAAATCAAAGGCCAAATGAGCCAAAATCATGGATGGCTAATGTTGGTTGCTACCACAGAGTCAGTAGTACCAGGGCTATCCTCAAGCCTGAGTTTGTCATGAGCAGCAGCTCAAAACTCCTTCAGCGTCCTCGCTACCACAGCACTGTCTGATCACCTCCTGCCTGCATTGCATCTGATTAACAGCCAGCTGCCCCAGCCTTGTGTCTGGGAAAGACTGTCCAAAAATTCATTTAAAACAAATGGTTGTTCATTACTCTCAGAGTCTTCTCTTGAGCAGCGCAGTGTGGTACTGGGACTATGCATTATTTCATTTTAATCAAGATTGCCGTTATTTGAGAGAGGAGAGAGAGCTAAGTTTCCATCGCAGCCTTTAATGTGGCCCTAGTGAGACACTGTTATATATTGGGCTGTGTCTCAGTGTAGGGGCTTATTTGACAGGCCCTGTCATCATCTACCTTCAAGATTATCATTCATGCTGCTGGAAAGACAACTTTATTGGACTAAATATTGGCATGTGTCTGTGTGGCCCACACAGGTAAAGACTCTCCCCGGGCCTCATCGGTGTGTCTGAGTCACTGCGTGTGGGTGTAACAACTGCACTAGTTATTATTAATCTCTCTGAAACCTCTTTACAGTGATTAAGGGAGTACTGGATGAAAGCAGTCTGCTTTGTGGGCTCTCGCCAAGGAAGACCCACTAAGCAGATTTTCTTGGATCCTTCAGCCAAACTGCTCTTTTCTTGGCAACTGAAAAGCGCATCAACAGAGATGTAATGTCAATTTCCAGCATTTTTTTAATGTACTTTATTCATATTTTTTGGACGCTACACAAACCACTACAATCAAAGTACAGTGCTTAACATAGCCAGTCACTTTTCCAATATGCTAATCTATATAAATAAACCTGAACAGGATACAAGAGATCACATTTAAAGGATAGAAAAAAGGGAAAAGCATGTGTGTTCTTGCCTCCAATCCCCTTTCTGTGAAGAAGGGACTTCAGAAAGTGACTTTGGTATGAGATAAGTGATGGGTGTACATTTGCAGGTGCTGAGTGCCTCCTCTGCCCCCAAACTGTGACCAGAACAACTCAACAAATTGCCAGGGATCTGCTCGGCTTTTTCTCAAGCTGACTGTTAAGAGCTGGGCATTTTGGGAGCAAAAGAGTTGAGCTCTTGATGAGTTAGCCGTGAAGATGAGATCATGTTGCAATGGCCTGCAGCTACATGGAAGGTCAGGCAACCCTGACTTTGGGTGAAAATAATGATCACAGTGAAGGTTTTAGCCTCTGTATGTCACTAAACAGGGCTGATAGCTAGTTTCCATGGCTGAGTCAGGGAGAGGGGAACTTGTATTCTCTAGAGGAAGACTGTAGTAGATTTTGTCTGACCCCAAATATTATATTTTCTTTGAGCTGTGGTATCTTTCACTTCTGTTTACTCCTGTATATATATATTTAAAAAATGCTTCCCCTTTTTCTCTCTCCCCATCCCTGCTTCTGGCAGTTGATCAAAGCCTGGGTTTACTATTCTGCTATGTGCCTCATGACACCCTGTCCTCATGCACTGGAAAGTGACTGTCTCTAAAGCAACTTTATGAAGCTAAGTAAAGCAGAGTAAAATAGCAGCAAACTGAAGTTTTTCCAGCTTAGTCTGTCCCAGGAGGGCTAGGCTGGGGAAAAACAAGACACTGTGAAGGAAGCAAAAAATAAGAATAAAAAAGAAAACAGTTTCAGGAAGGGAGAAGAAAAAATAATTTAACTTGAGGCAGAACGTCAAATAGATATTTGGAGTTCAAAGTGCTATACCAGCCTGACTATACTCAACTTTGACCACCTACAGCAAGTTTTATATCACCGTCTTTGTGTCATTAAGTAATTAATGTTGCGGTGATGTGCCGTTTTCTCCTGTATCACTGCACTCAATACACATCATATGGTCATCATTTCAGTTCCTACTGCATTAAAGTACTTAACAGGAGATACTTCCTTTCTGATTTGATCCATTCTGTGTATATGAATTGTGTTTTGGGTTTTTTTCAGCAAGAGATTTGGTGTGCCCAGGAGGCCTCTAAAACTCATTTCTTGCATCTATAAGGCCAACAAGCTTACCCTAAGGAAAACAGAAGAAAACCAGACACATAGAACACTCTTTGCTAGTTTAATTTTGTGCCCCATGAAAAACGTGTCATATTCTTCTGTCGTCACACACAAAACTATAAAATGACACTGACTGAATTAGGTTATTTACACACAGAGGGATATTTGGCTATATAAAACTGTGCATCCTTGGGTGATTTTCAGAGGGCTATGTGGTCAGAGCCTCTCCCTCTACAGCAGGCAGAAGAGCTATACTTGCTTTACCATGTTTGAGATGGTGCCAGTTATGCCATTTTTGTTTTATCTGTTCTGTTAAGAACAGATGAACATCAAGAAGCTGCCTAATCATGACCTCACCCCTCTCTAGTGCCCAGAGAGTGATGAACAATCATTGATGCATCGCTGGTCCTTGCAATAGGAAGGGCAAATATGGTGGGCAAATGTCCTTCCTTCCCCCTAGGACCTCCACAAGGGCTGGAAAGTATAAGGTCTCTAACTGTGGCTTTGAACTGATTATATTTAGATGAAAGGTAATTTATAAACTTAAAATACTTTTAAAGAAATAATGTGACAAAGACTTGGCTGAAAGGAAAATGAAAAAAAATGCAAGTGTATGTGTGAATGAAAACATAGCACCCAACATAGCACACCAGCCTTTCTGGGGTGGCCCTTGATAATGTTCATGGAGGAGGGTAAGTATTAATGACCCCTTGACCTCCCCAGTAAATCTATACTTGAAAGGAGGGGATTAAAATGTCTTAAAAATCATGTGCTGGAAACCGAGAGAGCTTAACATTTTCCTTATGCTGATGTCAGATGCCTTTCCCAGCCCCTACGTCAATTACACATACTCTGGCAGATCAAAACAGAGGCACAGAGGTGTTAAGTGTTAAGTTACCTTATGTTAAAATAAGATTGCTCGCAAAAAGATGTCTTAACTTGTCATGTCTTCACCTTGCTGTCTTTGTCCAGGGACTGCCTGGCTTTGCTTAGCAGCATGAAAAAAAAAATTAAAAAGAGAAAATACAAGCACAAGTGTAACTCACCTGGTGAAACGGGAGAAATATAAAAGTTGACCAAGTAGTTAAAAAAAATTAAAAAGTTTGGAGTGGTAAAAGGAGAAGAGAGAATAAACAGTATGTTAGAATGAGGTGTGTTAACAATTGCAGGGAAATATTTAAAAAGATCCAACCAAAAAAAAAAATCTAAAAGAGAAATTCAAATTATCTAAAACCAGACTCTCCCAGAAAGAAAATCTTTTTTGCATGTTATTAAGAAATCTCTTTGTGATACTGACAAAACCATGTCTGATACTACAATAAATATGAAGCAGAGACAACATTACCCAAAAAACATCGGCAAACATCTGCCTCAGTTCAGTTTTCCAGTAATGCAGTTATAAGCTCTGTGACTAACATGAATGAGTAAAGATTTTTACAGCCACACTGCCTGCATGAGACACAACTGCAATGAAATTGCCTTCTTACTCCAGAGAGACAGAAAATTTAACTTGTAGCCATCAGAGAGCTGCCTGCAGAGCCATGTTTGTACCGGAGAAAAAAATAAAAAAAGAAGCCAGGCTTAGATTTTTGGTTCACATCCTTTAAGTTATTTTGAAATTATAATCACAGGAGCTTGGCAATGTCATTAACTTCTTTATGTTGCTTAAAACATGTAAATACATAGATATTATTATTGTATTGCAGTTAATATATAATTACAAATGGAAGGTGTTTTTTTCTGATTCCTCAAGAAACCCCTCCGCTGTCATCCACTGTCTGAAATCAGCAGGTCCTTCCTCCCCAAATTGAAGACATTCAAATCTCAGTTTCCCTTAACACGTTTCCAAGGTAGTATCAACTACTCCAAAGCCTTTTGAAGAACTTATAGCCCCTGTTGGTTCCTTCCACTGTATGCAGTGCGTACATCAGCTTGTAGGCTGTTATGGCTCACTGGCTGGTACTTAGAGCAGCTTTGCCATCTCTAGTCACCTCAAATAACATCTCATTGCATGAATAGTCTCCCTGCAGCAAGGAGACCACCTGTCGGTGCTGGAGCAGTGTTTGCAGAAACCCAGTGTGATTTCAGCCTAGCTGGGGTGTTGAGCCCTCAGACACTATGGGTGATAACCAGCACATGCAAAGGAGACTGAACCAGGAAAGTTTGTGGGCTGTGGCCATGTGAGGCTGCATTGTGAAACAGGACTCTGCAGTGTGCCAACAGCATTAGGAGTCAAAACAAAAATGGGTTATACTTTACGTTGTTAAATTTGAGTATGCTTTAAAAGATGTTTTGTTAAATTAGTCTCACTTCCTATTTCTAGTGGGGTCAAAATAGTTTCAATACAGGAGTAACCTTCCAATAGAAAAGTTAGTTATCCCTCTGACACTTTCCTTCTGTAAGGGTTTTGTATTTCTGAACAAAGCACTATAATATCCAGCATGCCAGAAACAGTACGCAAATCTCAATAAGGCTGCAGGACAACAGGCTTCTGAATTCTTCAGAGCAACCCAGAGCTCATTTTTAGGATGCTAAATATTTTTCTGTTTGAAAACTCAGTATGTTTTGCTACATGTGCAATAGAGATGGGGGACTGGAAATGGCTTAATTAGCCACATTTTTGAAAAACAGCCTTTGTTAACCATGGCGAGAGGGGGTGTGGTGTGTGGGAATAAACACAACCTAAAAAATCCACCAAACCCCCCCAACAGCCTGAAAACTATTGTAGATTATATATTTAGCAAAAATAAAAAAGTAATTTTGACTCTGACAACCATCCATCTTCAGTATTAGTCATCCTCAAAAAGTCACACTGGAGTGGTTTATCTGAAATTCCTTTGAAGAGTCTCTCTACTGTCCTCCCACATGAGAAAGCTTGGCCCACTCTGCTGTGCAAGTGCATTGCAGGGTAGCCTGCACTTGTGAGGAAATCTGTGCGTATTTAGTCTTTGTGTAATAATATCATTGCCTAGTGATATTCTTCACTTTATCTAAACACACACGTTGCACCTCCACAAGAAATCAGATTACAGCAGGGTCCTACACATCATTTAAATACAAGAAGAAACCTTTTTTAACTGAGCAAGATAGAGTCCCATTGAGATGATGACAAAATGTCTGAAGGTTTGAGAAGTGGCTTCCTGAAGCTGGAAAGAGTGTCTTAGTGCCCACCACACAGCCATCTCTGAAAGGACAGGGAGCCCTGACAGCCCTGGAGCACTGGTCTCCGTGTAGCCCAAAGGGCTGCAGCTCCACTGCCTCCCCTGCTGCCTGGAGAGGAAGGGGCAAGAGCACCCCATACGTACAGCAAAACACAATAGAGCTGAAAGCTTGACACAAAACATGAAGAGACTCTTTGTGCCCAGTACGCTGCTCAACAACAGTGCCCAGCTTCAGCTCCATTCTACCTTGAGCTCTTCCAATGCACAGTAGCTATGGAAAAATGTGGAGGATCCTTCAGGAGGTAAACACTTATCACTGCTGCTAGTCTGAGTTGTGAAAACAGGCAGGAGTCTATGTCTTCAACCTGAGGGAGATGCAGCTGTGCCATGGAAAAGAATTGTAGGAAGACCTTTCCAGATACAAAATTGTTAAAGCTCCGTAGGACTTCCAATTGTTGTTTTGTTATGTTGGGTTCTTTTTGTCTGAATTTCCAATTTTGTTCTCAGACTATCACTGTAATCCTATGTAATGGAATCTGTTCATATCTCTTGGTCTCTTGCTGTGTTTCACTTGCAGCTGTATGGTGTACATAGCAATTAGCTCCTGATGTACTGTTATTTGGTCTCCAGTCTTTAGTGTTCTTTATTGTACTTCACATTCTCCATATGCCATAGAAAGTTGGTCAAAGTCCTAATCTCCTTACTCAAAAAATAGCTTTGAGTTGAGAAGCCTGCCGCTGGTATAAAAATGCTTGATGGAATTTCTTTGCACTTGCACTTGGTTGTGAGTGTGCGTGCATCTGTGGGAGGGGGAGAGAGAGAAAACATTCTTTCAAATCTTTCTGAGCAATTCAGGAAAGCATACTCATTAGTGCATTTGGTAAATATACTAAAATGAAGAAATAAATTTGGGTTGTACCTGCAAGTTTCAAACAGTTATCTTTTTCTGAAGGGGAGTTTTCATGACAAGCATGCATATTCTTCCACACAAATGTAAGCAAACATTAGCAGAGCTTCAGTCTTGTGTTAATTTTTGTGATACACTTTTGTGCCTTGTAAAAAACTATTTGTTGCCATGTTTATACCAAGAATGTGGGAACAGGGAACTGACGGATTAAAAATTTCAAAAATTTCAAAAAAAATCCTAGCCAGAAAAGTCTGGCTAGGATCTTAATAATGAAGAATATGGATGGCCTCCATGAAAAAAAGCTTTATAGCAAAATATAATATTCAAGCATAAGTGATCAGTTACTTGGATGAACTCCTGATCCCACCAAATCAGGTAGCAAAACTAATTTCTTATTGTGTCAGGTAAAAGAAAAAAATATGTCAGTACAGCTTCCCTGTATTGGGACAAGAAATATTTGGAAAAAAAAAAGTCTCCATAAAAACATTGTTTTTTGGCAAAATTGAAACCTCCTACTTAAAACACAAGCTGAAAATCTATGTAGTTTTTCTTAAACCCTAGCTGTTTTGTGTGTATGATAGAGATAAATGTAATCAAGTGATGCAGTTTCAGTAAAAAGGAATCAATAAGAAATTTTACATCAGTCTTCATTTCTACTGTCTCCCTAGACAATAATTTCATAGTATCTATACTTTCCAATAACCTATGGCTGGGAGTTCTCTTGAGGAACTTCAGCAGCAGGAAAGGTTGAGGTTCTAGCACTACCTTTGCTGCAACAGACCATCTATTTCATGACCTATGTATATTACTAACAAGACAGGAAGAAGATGATGCCACGGAGGTGACTATCTGGGTTCCTTATGACTGTGGTGTTGAACAGAGGTATCACAGCCAGAGGAACTCCTCCCTGACATCCTTTGGGAGAACAGCTCATCATGTTCATGGTTTGATAGACACTCCCATTCCATTCTTAGCTCCCCATGTAGATGCCACATAAGCGTTACTGGATTTAAGCTTCACAACATCTTTGGAAAAGGAAAATGACTGTCCCATCTTTGCATTATAAAGAGCAAAGTAATACACAGGACAGGCTGCAGGTACAATTCGCTTGTCTAAAGCTGGCTATGCATAATATAGATGCCCACTAAAAACATGGCCACATTGAGGTGGCTAGAAAGAAGCCATTCCCTCTGGTGGATATTTATCTCATCCTAAAATAGGAATTAACTATGTCTGATAACCTGAACTCTTGACCTGTCCATTTCTCCTAATATCTTGCTTCTGGAGGGCGACAGAAGTGACCACTTCAGATATACATTGTAGTCATCCGTAGTGAGGCAACATAATGTCCACCCAGTATGCCAAACTCTTGTAGAAATTTGTGTCCCCGGTGAGATTCGCATCTAGTCTCACAAGTCCCAGGCACAAGCTAAATAAATAACAATCTTATAGATTCATAGAATTGTCTAGGTTGCAAGGGACCTTTCACATCATCTAGTCCAACCATCAACCTAACTCTGACAAAAAGCCATTGCTAAACCATGTCACTAAGCACTATGTTAACCTGTCTTTTCAATACATCCAGGGTGGTGTCTCAACCACTTCCCTGGGCAGCCCATTCCAAGGCTTAATAACCCTTTCAGTGTAAAAAATTTTCCTAATATCCAATCTGAATCTCTCCTGGTGCAACTTGAGGCCATTTCCTCTTGTCCTATACCTTGTCTGGCACAAGTGCGAATGAGCCTCTGTGGGTGCAGTGTGGTGTGTGAGGAAAAAAAAGAACAATGATGGGAAGAGGGGAAAGGTGAAGACACTATTTCAGTAGTAGGACTTTCCTCACACACCACCAAGAATCTTGGAAACCTTCACCCAGGGGAAATGGAAGTCCCGTCTTTCGGCCTCAGGCACAGCAGAATTCAACGTGTGCAACCTGGAAGCTGGAGTGAGTTTCCAATAACATTTCCTACACAGGAAAAGGAGAGCCTTGAAAGTCTCCTGGATGTTACTGGAGAAGCTCAAAGCCAAAGCAAATCCTGGGAGCTAATAATTAAAGGCCTTTGGGCCTCTCTCCTGTCTCTGCAGCTATTTTACCAGAACAGGTGGAGAGAGTTTGCGGCAGGTAGTTTGTGCTGGGCACAGCTCTGCTACACCTGACAGCCTGGCTAGGCAGGAGGGATGTGCCTGGGCTGGTCCCCCTTGTGTAAGTCCAGTCATAAGCTGGCACTGTTCTTAGCAGATGATCCATGTACCCAAATTCCTTTGTCACCCCTCAATTTGTCTCCTGGGACTCAGTTGAGCTGTTAGCAGGAGATTGCAGTGCTGCTCCCTCTACCAGCAGTGTCTGATGCCAGCAGTCTGCCGTGCCCTCAAGAGCATGAACATTATTGTAAGCACCAGGAGGAGAGACTGAGTTTTAGGAGCTGGTATTTTATTATTTTGTGTCTGTAAGAAAGGTTGTGTGTCATAGTCAAGGAAGGCAGATACAAGAGGTTGCTTAGTTATATGTCAGGATCATGACTACAGGTACAAAAATGCAACCCCCAGCTCTGCCTTTGTCACTGGGCCCCAGGCTTCTTCCTTTTTTATATTTTTTATTTTGTTCACAATTAATTTTCTCTTTTCAATCACTTTACCATCTTTCCTACTCTTTTTCTTCCTGTCTCCCTTTTGCCAGAGGAACACACAGTTTTGCAGATGGAGAAAACAAATTTTCAGTTGCAGACAACAGCAGGAGAATCCTGCGTGGGCTCATCTTTCCCCTTCCCAGCCAAGCAGAGCTGACAGGAAGCATGAATCATCCCGCACCTCCGCATGGCTGTGTCAAACCTACCTGGATCTGAGACACGGTGCAGAGTTCATGTCTTGTTCTCCTGATATTCCCTCAGCATATCAATGGGCAAAGAGGCAGAAGAGAGTTAGACCAGCTTGGTCCTCATCTCACACCCAGAGTGATACCTCTCAGGAGACACCAGCCTTGGCCTGTCTGGGGCCATCAGACTACCTCTGATCCTTAGGTCCCTCCAGGCACTCTAATCCCTTCTGGTTTTGCAGGATTTTCCTGCCATCGTATCTGTCTGCCCTGCTTTTCCTTCTCTGCCCCTTTTCTTTCTCTCCTCATGCATCCTTCTAGCACCCCCTTCCCAGTAAAATGCTGCACAGAAAGGCAGAGCAGCCTGGCATTGGCCTTTCAATATATTTAAACACTAGAAATTCACTGAGCTGGAAAATTGTAAATCTGCAATTTTATTGAAAAAGGTGGTCACCCTGATCTTTGGAGCCATGTTCAGACACAGCAGGATAATTAATGGCCTTTTATGTGACTGAGAGGCAAAGAATGGCAAATTTTAATAAAACTAGTAAGATGATTTTTTTAATTTCTAAGAAACAGCTTTCAATATGTAGCTGTGTGTCTTGATACAAAAAGAGAAATGCAGTTAAACCCATCCTGTGCAGGTGAAAACATTGTGTCATGACCGTTTTTGTCTCTGAACTAATATGGAGGAGGATAGCAACTGGCACTGAGGGATTAGTAATGTCTGCGCATGTGGTGCCTTCCGTGCACCATGTCTAGACACCTTCCCAGCATTTCATGTAATAACATTTCAAACCAAAACTGAGGCAGACCAGAGCTGTCAGTACAGCTCATTATTGTTATAAAGTGCATCCTTACTTGATGTGCTGTTGGGAAAGTTAAGCAAGACACACAACCCAAGTGAAAAAACCTCTTAAGTGGACAATATAAAAAGGGAAGCCAAAGGCCACCGAAGTGGAAAAAAAAGGTGAAAGGTTTCAAAGGTAGGACAGGAGTCTTTCACCATAGAGTGGGAGTATACATGAAATGAAACAGAGCCTGTCATCATCTTTTTATGAAACATGGGTGGACTGATGTAGCTGTACTGAATTATGGCTAGTGTTGGGAATTATGTGTGCAAGGACTTACTAGACAGATGACGTAACCCCAGTTTGGAGGAGAAAAAGGCCATGGATCTGTACAACCTGGCCATAAAAGTACAGAAGAGGTGGAGAGAAAAGAAGAATCAGCTTCTTTAGGGAAACCTGTTTGAATTAAGTACATGGTATGAACTTAGAGCGGAGTACCTCCTCCAGAATAATTAAATATGTATGTCTCATTTTTTGGAATAAGAATATTGGAATAAGAACATGTCTTCTAGAGTAAGTTGTTAAGCAGCTAACTCCTGTGAGAAAATAAGTACTCTGCAGAGAGGAGGGGGAGTACAGCAGCTGTAGATCAAGCTCTTGGTTGCTGGCAGTCACTTCTTTTGTTAGGTAATTAAGATTTCCTGAGACCCAAATCAAATGGTTGGCTGGGGCCTGAGCCGTCAGTGCTCTTGGGAGGAGCTCTGCTAAGTAAAGATAACTGAAATGCCCAGTTAAAAACAGACTTCTTCCACCCTTTCTGCTCTCCTTATTCTGCCAGCTCTGTCATTCAGTCTCTTTAACACATCCATCATTCAGGAGCTGAGTCATGTGCTTAGTCCCTCATTTACACAGCAAGCCCTGCAAACGTTGAGCATAGCTGAAAGGGTGTCAGCTAGTGATATCTGTCAAGAGTAACTATTAATTCAACCCCATGATATTTAAAATAAAGTAAAAGGGCATATCAATTTGTTTCCCTACTTATGTTAAGCTCCATCATTTCTGAATAGAGCCTGTGTACTAGAAAAGCATCTGCTGTGAGCTTGAAAAACAAATTATTATTGCCCATTAATATCTTTACATAAATATTTAGGCAATTTTTATATTAATGTTGTATTTTTTAAAGGATTCTCTCTCCTGTTATCCCTACAGCCTCTTGTTTCCAGTTCTTATTTCCTGTGCTCTCAGCAGTTGCACACAGTTAGAGCAAATCAGGCCTGATGAACCACAGGCACTTTCACACTTGTTTCCATAGCTGGGTGCGGTGCTCAATGAGAGGAGCCACTCAGGCATATGGCCTGTAATAAGCCGAGCTCCAGCGAGTTGGAACCTCCTGCTTCAACAGCTATTTGGCCATTTGTTTTCTTGCTACAGCTCTTTGATTATTTCCCTCCTTTTGACAGAATGATGAAAGCAGCCACGGGGTTTACGTGCCACCTCCACCAAATGTTGCCCATATTCCAGTAATCAGGCAGAAAACAAGGGAGATGGGCAGCAATAAAGTGCCCGCTGACTCTGGAAGTCCCAAGGACTGAAGGGCACATATATGGCTGAAAAAGAGACTAACATATGTGCAGTTAAAACTTCCCAAATCAGCCATGGAGGCTTGTGGTAACCTTTCAGGTGAAGTTGTCTGTGCAGTCAACTGGCAATCTTTGTTTTTTCTCTTACAATGAAACTGGGATAATTAGTTTTTACTGTATGTAACATCAGTAATTATTGCAGCGTTTCATCCAGAGTCACATCATCTTAAAGGTATTTGAATACTTTAATCCATCTCAGTGAAAAATATGACTTCAAACAACCAGGCAACATGCCTAGTGCAATGCCAGAATTAGAAATATGGGTGAAAACTTTCAAACAAATAAGTGAACAAACACAGGGCTTTGTGTAATGTAAACACCCAAGGAAGAAACAAGCAAGAAGAAAAAGCTTTGTCCCTGGCCTACTGAATGGCAAGTCATATCATTCCTGAGGAGAATGCAAGGAGACTAGCAAATTAGGCCTTGTTTCCCTCTTCTCAAGCCTATATCTTGAGCACACAAGCTAATTAAACATTTATTGCTCCTGAAGATAGAGGACAACAGTTAGGTTGCCTTCTGAGCCCTGGGATAGCACAGAGCAAGATCTACATTTGTCCTAATTGGAACGAACTGAGAAGCTTTACATCAAACTCTTTTGCAACAGAGACTGGAGCTTTCAGTGGCAGTTAATTTTTCATGAAATGGTTCTACTTTCTACAGAATGTTTCAATTTTTCATCGAAAACCTGAGCAGGGTAACCAAGAAAATAGATGATGTACTTCAATGCTAACAGGCCCAGAGGTCTCGAGTCCCTCATGTTCCTGTTCTTTGCTGGGATCTTTGCCCCTCAGTCAGACTACATTTCCCAGCAACACTCTGGCCAGGCAGCAGCACTGATGCACACCTTCCCACCTACATGAGAGAAGAATACCATTCCTTGGGGAAGATGCAGTAAAGTCAAGGACTCACCACATTATGTTTATTTGTTGGGACTAGGAGTCCTCTACCACCTAACTCAGCCATTGTAGAAGGGATAGGGAGGAAAAAAACATGACTAAAGGGCAACAGGGAAGAGAAATGGACATGGATCCTTTCAGCCTACTCAACTGTAGCAGCTATTTTGTGTAGGAAATGAAGCGGTGCTAGAGGGCCCTCCAAAAATGAACAGCAAAGTCGCTGAGTATGAAGAACTAATTGAGCAGAAAAAGAGGCCACTTGGTCTTACTGTGTGACAGCCATAGGATGTGTCAGCCCGTTTTCACATAGAGATCAGCTCAGCACCCAGTCTGAAAGCCAAGGTGAAAGAGAAGTGAATATGTTGGGTGAAGGAGACTTTACAGCCAAATAGCACATAGGACCACAAAAAAGTACAGAGAAGATTCAGGAAAACAGCTTTTGACATCCTCAAGCAGAAAGTGCTCACTGACAAGAAAAGTAACTTAAAATCAATTGGTGACTGTACTTACTTTCTAGAGAGGATTGCTTTTGATTTCTCCAACCAGAGTCTCAGCTTAGATAACTGATTTCAATAAAATCTATGTCAATTTACCTGTTGAGCCTCTTGCCCTTAGAGAACTGGCGTATTATCTGAGGTGAAAAACACATGATTTGGCTATGCTTAAACTTCTGTTCAAAACTGACAATGCTTCCTCCCAGCTATTCAAAAAACAGAGGTAAAAAGCTGCTTTCACTCCTGAGATCAAAAAAAATCTGGCATTTAGTTTTGAAAAGAAAAGGGAATTTTCTGAAGCAAGGTGAAGAGGAGGGATGTTAATGTAGGGAAGCTTTTAAGCATATCTGCAAAGAGGATCAGAAATAAACATGCAAAAGGAACTCGACACATTTCTCGAAGGGAGAAGCTGTGAATGACTGGATATGTTTGAAACTTGGTGAGATGACTTTCAGAACCAAAAGATCAAGAGAGCCTTGATCAAGGGAATCTAGGAGAGATGGAAAGAGAAGCAGAGGTGAAGGAATATAATCCCATAGCAAAATATTTCTTGCTGTGTTTCAGGCCCTTTTCCTTCTGGTAAGAGCTGTGGTGGGGAGGAAAGGAAAGAGAAACGTGAGTACCTGTCTTTTAAAACTGGGTAACATCCAATGAGCCTCAGAAAAAGATTAGATTTGGGCTCTGTTTGAGGAATAAACTCTGATTAATGGTCATTAATGAGTGGTCCTCATTTACTCATCCTTCTATACAAGGGAAACTAATTGGTGAGCTGATCAGATAAGGAAATGCCAAACAAGGTACCCGATTATAGCAGAAAACTTATCTGTAGGAAGAATTAACCTCTTGATTCTCTGAGTCACATAGAAAACTGGAGAAAGATAAAGAAAATTATCAGGTGCTGACAGGGAACTTACTGGACTGTTTTCACTGTGTCAAGTGATTCACAGGGCAGGACATTCAGCAGTGCCTCTAATGCTGCTCCAAAAAAAGCTTACATAGGGCCTCCCCTGAGCTTAAGACATGTGGCCAAGCACCTATGTGAATAACATGGGTGACTTGATCATTAATAGGAGTTTCAGTCATCATACACAGAGTAGCAGTTAGAGATCCAGGACTACCTTGCCTTTATCCATTTCTATTCTCCCCGTACTGGTGGTGCAGAAACTAGCTGTAGCAGTAGAGAAGTGCTTGGCATGGCTGGAAGGGCATGCACCATCCCTTTGCTCTACTGAGATCTTTTGCAAGGCTGATGCTGTGGGTCAGTACTGCCTGCCTGGCTGTTGCCTGTCAGCTCCACACTGATGTGAGGGCTCACTGGCTCAGCTGATACAGCTGCCTGCAGCTGCTGCTGTGCTCATCTTTGATCAGCTGAATTCAAAATACAAGTTGCTATTGAGGCAGGCAGTGACTTTTCTTTTTCCAAGACGTGGATGCTGGCAACTGTTTTAAAATTCCGTGTTGAATATTCCTCTGTGTGTGTATGTGCACTCTGTTATTTGCAATATCCGCTTGGAAGCATTAAAGCAAAATGCCTTTGTCAGCTTTGTCTTTTTCTATTTGACAACTGCTGATGTCATTTTACTTTTGTGTGTGAATCTTGGCCTGCTTGCTGCTGAGTCACAAAAGAAGGCAACAAGTAATAAATATAGCCCCTTATCATCCCAGAAAGCTGTGGACCACTGGAATGGCAATCAGAAAGAGAGTCTTTTTTAACAAGCAATAGGAGAACAGAAGGATTCTGTTTCCTGTGCAGACTTCCCTGTTACTCACAAGCTTTCACTGATGTGGGCTGCATCCTCCAAAACTAATATGAGTATCAAGAGTCAGTAGCAGAGACTGCCCTGTCTGCGGGAATAGGAGCAGAGGAAGCACAACATTCCCCATACATGTTCCCTAAAGAAGCTGTCTGCTGCTAGAACTTGTAAAATACAAAACAGGAAGCTGAAACATGGAAAGATGACTGAACCATTCACATCCATGTTCAGATTTCCAGAAGTTTAATCCCTCATCCAGCAGACCTCAGTCTTTCAGATGGCTTGACTGAGGCATGAAAAACTCAAACCATTGTCCATACTTTTAGGAAAGTTCTATTATTGCTAAGAACATCACATTTTAGATTCACTGGAAGACAGTGGCATCACAGGAGAAAACTGTGTATCCACACAATGCTGGAGTCATTGCTCCTTGATTCTCTGAGGCTGAGAGGATATGTCTACATAGCATGTGATGATACAATTCTTAGAAAACAGGCAGATTATGGAGTCCACTGACACACACCACCATCCTTGTAACCACAGAGTCAGGTGAAGTGAGAACTACAATGGGAACTTTGAGCTAATGAATGAAAAAAACTGGGAGTAGGACCCTACTGCTGTGTAATGGTGGAGATTATGTGGTTGTTCAGCTCATAGCTTGAGAGATAGAGTGAGACAAGATGTACCTCTTCTTCCATATGAATGAAAGGCTTTCTGGGACCTCTACAGTGGGAGAACAATATGACCAATCTGTGGATTTGGAAGTATCTCTCAGCCCTATCAAAGACAGCATATAGACGCTCTGATGTTCTTCACCCAGACAGTCCAAAATATTTTCTTTAGCTGTAGCAGCTTAAAAACAGCCACCAAAAGGGTCTGCCTGTTTTCCTGGGAGAAGCAATGTTTCTGAAGCACTGTGGGGAATCGGAAGGATCCTGGGGTGCCTCTGAAAAAGGCTGGTAACAATGGGGACCTGCTGGAGCAAAGTATAAAATGAGATATATGAGGTGCCCAGAATTACACTCTCACTACAAACAGAAGTCTCGTCATAGGTGCTTTGTCTTGAAAACATTCTCTGTTTCTCATGGCCAGGTTTATTTTGCTATAAAGGATACACTCAAGCAGGCAGCATGATAATGTTGAGAGACTTCCCTCAGGGCACAAAGCGCAAGGAAATATCATTTCCAACACTGTGATTGGCAGATCACAGTGGTTGAAGGTTGTGGTGCTAATGCAGACTTTCCTACATATACAGCTAGCAGTGTAGTGTGTTTGGGAGTCTTCCACCACCTACTATTCTCAGCTTTCTCCTTTACTTGCGTTTCAAAGTTTCATCACATACAATACAGTGCTGTTACTTCCCAAGTCCAGTCCCCTGAGGAAGCCCAGAAAGCCATTCTGTTGTTCCCCATTTTATTTGCATCCACACTAATTACTCAGGCAGTAATTGAAGGCACTTTGAATATTTATTAAAGCTACATCAAAGGTGCAGTGCTGTTTTCCCTTCTTACATGACCTGCAAGGAAACAGAAAAAAAAACCCCAGATAATTCCATTCAAGTTCAAGTTATTTAGTCCCATCGCTTTCATCTGAGACTTTTTTTTCTAAGGGGTTATAGGCTGTGTTTTGTTGTCGTTCCTGTCATGGCTAATTTAATTCTCTGCGGTTGTTTCAAGCATTTTGCTAAGGAGCCACATTGTTTGTAATGACATTGATGGTGAAGAAACATCAGCCACTCTCTGAGGTCCTAGACTGGCTGAGGGGAAGGCTCCCAGATTCACAGTTTCCTTGTCGGGCCAAAAGGTACACTACAGACCATTTATTTCAGAGACAAATGCCAGCAGGATTGAAATCTCCAAGTTTGCCTGCTGAAGAAGAGGCTGATCCCCTGCCAAGCAAGAAAGTTGAAGTGATGAGAACATTAGCCCACTAAGCCACAGCACTAGACTTGATTGCAGACTTAACAAGATAAAACACATTTTATTTGCTGCAAAGTGATAGTTTCGAATAGATATTCAAAATATATGGCTGATTTAATTTCTCCTACACACACACTAAAAAAGGTGTCATTGCCTCAGTACTAGTGGAGCATACTATGTTACATACTTACCCTTTTCATGGGTTTGACATTAATGTAACAATAAACACAGGATTGACAGCTGATTTATTCATTTATTTATTTAGGATGATCTCATGCATTGAATGGAAATTATTAGCATCAGCTGCCCTTAGGGCTTTCTAACTATTTATTCTTCCTAAAAAACATGTGCACTTTCTTAAAAACAAAAACAACATCAAAATCAAAAACAAAAACAAACAAACAAACAAACAAAAAAAAAGAAGAAAGTGTGGTTTTGCTGTGCAGTGGGAGGTATGATCTCCTTTGTTATGGGTTATGGTAGCAAATTTAAAGAAGCCCTTCTGAACTCAAAAGGAAACTAAAATGACAGCAATTGAAAGATTTTCCAGATTCAGGTGTGTCAGTAACCTCAGTAAAACTTGTGTGCGGTCTGATATTTTGCTCACTTAATTCAGACTTTAGCTTTCATGGCATAGAACCAGAGGTTTAGCAGAAATACCGCTGTCTGTTTCCAACTTCCACAGCACCTGCTGTGGTATTTTACAAAACACAAGGTGTTTGATTTCCCTCCAACCCCAACCACACTTAAATACAATCATAGAATGGTTTAGATTGGAAGGGACCTTAGAGATCATCTATATCTAACCGTACTGTCTTTGTCAGGGACACTTTCCATTACGGCATGTTGCTCAAAGCCCCATCCAGCCTGGTCTTGAATGCTTCCAGTAATGGGCCATCCACTTCTCTGTTCCTGTTCCAGTGCCTTACCACCCTCACAATGAAAAATTTCTTCCTGATATCTATTCTAAATCTATCCTCTTCCAGTTTGAAGCCATTACTCCTCGTCCTATCACTTATAGTCCTGCTTAAAAGTCACAGAATCACAGAATGATAGGGGTTGGAAGGGACCTCTGGAGATCATCTAGTCCAAATCCCTGCCGGAGCAGGTTCAGCTAGAGTAGGTTGCACAGGGTGGTGTCCAGGCAGGTTTTGAATGTCTCCAGAGACAGAGACTTCACCACCTCCCTGGGCAGGCTGTTCCAGGGCTCTGCCTCCCTCAAAGTAAAGAACTTCCTCCTCATGCTTAGACGGAGCTTCCTATGTTCAAGTTTGGGCCTGTTAACTCTTGTCCTGTCAGTGGGCTTCCCTCTCCAACTTCCTTGTAGGGCCCATTCAGATACTAGAAGGTCACTATAATGTCTCCCTGGAGCCTTCTCTTCTCCAGACTGAACAACTCCATTAAAAAATATGTATTGTCAGTGTTAATTCTGCATATGGCACATTCTTTCTGCAGTTCTATATTGTGTTTTCATAATTAGGCTTTGCTGCCTGCACTAACTGAAAACTACTAAAACCATACAGTGCTACAGAACAAGCCAGTTTCAAAAAGAAACCTCTCTTCTAACTATCCTCCTTGCTGCTGACAACCATTACTTGCAGTTACAAAGCAGATCATGTAAACCTTGTCTGTCTGTCTCCCACATTTCTAAAGTATCTCCTTCCTGATGGAGCTTTAACTTCAGCTGTCCTATTCTTTTGCTCAGAGTATTTTCTTCACATTACTCTTGTTATCATGTCTTGTTGAGAAATCACTTAGGGCCAAGGCATCTGAGAGAGTGAGGTCTGCTGCTGTCAGCGCCTGTGTCCTGACTGGTTGGCACTGGGTTACAAGAGTTTCGGGAGCTTCTGTGACACAACACGGCCACCAGCAGCCACCAACAGCCAAGGGCTTCCACATTTCTGGCTTGATAGTGACAGGTACACAAAGGACTGCAGATATATCCTTAGAAGCTGGTATGACAAAATAGCAGGTGGTATGTTCCCTGAACTGACACGGAGGTTTGCAGTTTCACTCTGGTATATTATGTGGTTAGTAAATATATTGGTGCAGGTGTCACAGCAGGTAAGCAGAAGACAAGAAGGACAATGAGACCAAACTATTTAAAATAGCACTCACCCCTCTTCACAGGGCTGAGCTGCTCCGTCTGCATTGCAGTCCTTGGTCCCCTCTTTATCCAGACTGGGGAACTTACAGAACTGAATGCAGGATGTTGTGGCTTCTTCTCTGCTCCCACTCAATCTTTTTTTTAATTTTAAAAAAGAAGAGACAACAGAGGGATAGCAGCAAGTACTCAGGCCTTGTCATGACATTCAGGGAAGGATGGATCGGGCTACAAATATAGGATGTTTGGGTGAAAATTTTTCTGTCCTATGATGTAGACATCATTGTTGGGAGTAAATACACAGACTGTTACCAAGTTAGTTTTGTGACTATTTATAATACAAAACCTTTGAGTTTCTGATACTTGTTATGTGATGCAAATCTAAAATTATTCTTTTGACCTCAGTTCTGAGAGTCACTGTCAGACGATATTTTTAAATACACTTGTAAATTTTGGAAAACTTCAGGATAAATCCTATGCTGGCAGAACTGATGGCTTTGCACAGAATAGTGTAAATTGTTTTGATTTTGCACTGCCAATGAATGATGTACAGCAAACCTTAAACGGTATTCTAATCAGGTTACAGTCCAATTGATGTATAAATCCAGCCCTCCATTTACACCACAGCATACATCATTGCTACAATTGTCCTCATGCAACTGCATATTTATATTTATAAATACATATGGATTCAAACCATATATACATGTATATTTATATACACACAAAACTCTCTTTTATACACACAAGTATATATAAATATACACACCCGAAGATATATATATATGAAAAGAGATGAGCTTTTGTGACCTACAGTAAAGAATTACAAATTGGGTAGAAGATAAATGCAATTTTCTTTTTCTCTTCTTTTTCTAGAATGGGTTACACATCCTGTGAATGAAACTAAAGTAAAGCGTAATTTGCAGCACAGAAAGGAAATGGTTTTGATGTTTATGAATCACCACTGTCAAATTTGTACAAGTAAAATACAGTACACTGGATATATATACACAGCAGCCCCCTTCATGTTTAAAACATTCTGGAGAGCTTAACAAGTGATAACCTAAGATAAAGCTACTGTTGGGTCAAAGAATGAATTAAACAAGCGTTGCCTTTAGTCTTGACATGAAAGCATTTACAGAGCCAATGTTCTAAATCTCTGCTGGCAGAATATTCAGAGGTGGAAAACGAAAGAGCACTTAAGATGCACAGGCTCTTTCAGCTATGGATTTATAATGATATTCCTGTAGAGCATTTGTAGAACAGAAAACCTGACTTGGGCAGTAAGGAAGTAATACCTCAGCTGGATATGTAGGGCCTGGAGTTTAGATTAGCACCTGGAATACTTTTAAGAGCTAATGAAAGCCTGAAAATATATCACCTTCTGGGTGACCAACAGCGGCAGCAGCTGACTTGCTGACCCTTCCCTACCCCTCACTGTTTTCTTAAGTTCTGACAGCTCCAAGTCTTTCCTTGCTTATGTTTTGCAGGCACAGAAGCTGAAAGCTCCTCAATGGGTATCACTGGCACAGTGGCTACAGAGTAAGTTTGTCTAAGAAACTATTTCTTTTCTGTCCTGAGTGAATAGTCACAAGTCAGGGGACAGGGAAATTTGCCCTCTGTGGCTGGTCAATGAATTTGGCCAAGTAGTTTGTTGGGTTGTTTTTCCTGGCCTGTATCAGGAACAGTGTGGTGAGTTAGATGTATGAGGTGATCGTCCACCTCTACTTGGCATTGTTGAGGCCCCACCTTGAGCACTGTGTCCAGTTTTGGGCCCCTTACCACAAAAAATGACATTGAGGTGCTGGAGCGTGTCCAGAGAAGGGCAACAAAGCTGGTGATGAGTCTGAAAAGTAAGTCTTATGAGGAGGGGCTGGAGGAGTTGACATTGTTCAGCCTGGAGAAAAGGAAGCTGAGGGGAGACCTTATTGCCCTCTATAACTACCTGAAAGGAGGATGCAGAGAGGCAGCGGTGGGTCTCTTCTCCCAAGTCACAGGCAATAGGACAAGAGGAAATGGCCTCAGGTTGTGCCAGACGAGGTTCAGATTGGATATTAGGATAAATTTTTACACTGAAAGTACTATTAAGCATTGGAATGGGCTGCCCAGGGAAGTGGTTGAGTCACCATCCCTGGAGGTATTCAAAAGATAGGTTGATATAGTGCTTTCTTCTTTTTTTTTTTTTTGTTTCTTTAATCAGAGTTAGGTTGATTGTTGGACTAGATGATGTGAAAGGTCCCTTCCAACCAAGACAATTCTATCATTCTATGATTCTGTGATGCGGACATCTGTCAGCCAAGATTTGGAGAATGGGTAAGATCTGTGAGGATGCTCCTTCACAAACAACATCAAAAAGCTCACTGACAATTATGACTTGCAGTTGTTCCTCAACTGATCCCAATTTAATCCAGCTCTCTGGTGTGGACCATACTCTGTCAGAGTCTTGATCCGTTACGTTGCATAGAAGTATACCATTTGTCCCTTCTTGAACCCCAAAATATGTTTTATAAATAAAATGTGTACCTCTGATACATTTATAAAAATTCTCCAGGAAAACAAATGGGCTAACAAAAAGATAAAGCTCTGAGGACATTTAGAAATAGCCAAGGCTCAGGTCCCAGACAGAGGCCTTTAATCATTATAACATTTTCATGTAAAATACAGTAGACAGAAACATAAATTGTCTTTTACCCAAATTTTATATTGTTGTACATCCTTCCATTTTGAAACAGCGTGTTCCAGGAGAATTCCAATAAAGAGTGAAAGTGTCTGAAACTGTAAGAAAGTGGATTTTAGGTGCTTACCTCCCGAATTTCTACCCAAATCTCCCTTGCATTTTGATTTCATTGCCATAAGCTCCAGAGATTCCCAGGATTCTGTTTTCCTGACTACATAAAAGCACCTTTTGTCTGAGCAGTTACAGTCTAATAAGAGTCTAAAAATTACACAGAGAAATACTTGTCATGGAGTACACCTCAGCTGCAGGGACAGGATGAGACACCACACAAAAGGGACAACCCCCTCTATTTCCTAGGAGAGCCTGTTGGTTAGGGAGACCATCCAAGACCAGGCTGGATCCAAGACCAACCTGGTCTAGTGGAATCTGTCCCTGGCCATGGCAGCAGAGTTGAAACTCAGTAATTTTTAATGTTCCTTCCAACTCTAACCATTCTATGAGTCTAAGTGGCAGGCAGGGGTTCTGTGCCCTCTGCAGCCTGCCAGGTTTCAACCATGTGTCTTCATGCTGTGGAAGGAATTCTAACCTTGGCAAGACAGGCTAGCCTAAGCAGGGGATCTCTCCACTGGCCTCACTACATCTGCACAGGAAAAGGAATATCGGAACTGTAGGATGGGAGACAAATTAAATGACAGGAGGGCTCAAGCAGTTGGGGCACTCATCTGCACTCCTGGAGGTATCAGGAGCTCAGGCCCTTGTCCACCAAAGATGACAACATACCAGATACCTTTGAACAACAAAAAAAATAATATAGTTGACACAAATCTGTTCCATTGCATGGTCCCTGCTTATATCCCCAGATATCTGTGGGGTGAAGTAGCACCTTTACTCATGGTGCCATTTCATTTTACATTTGTAAATGGCTTTTAGAGTGCTTACCTGAAGAGGAAGTGCTTGCCCAGGGACTGGCAGCTGATTGTGGTAACTCCTTAGCAGTGGAAGATGCACTGCACACCTGGTGCCAAAGAGCTCACCTCTTGGCTGTGTGAGAGCACACCCCTCTGCAGTCATTGTGCTGAATGTCACTGTAAGCAATACTGCTTCAAAGGCTGCTGCTAATATGTGCTAGAGGTTAATTCCAGAAGTCAGGAAAGCTGATGTTTTGTTTGAAAACAAACACAATATATGTTTGTACGGGAAGTTGTAAACAAGGAGGCATGCTGGGTAGGTAGCCTCAAGCTAGCAGAATTTTTTTTTAAATCCCGAGACTTGTCTTTACATTATTTATAGGCTGAAGAAGATTCATTGTTTGTGAAACAACAGGCAGCCCTTGTGCTACATCTATTGACACAGTGAAACCTTCTTGGATTGAAATTTGCTTTGATATCCTGTAGAGATTTCCTCCTAAAGTCTGAGTTTCTTAAATACACTGTGCTCAAGCTCTCCTCTTCTCTCACATGCACTCTCTCTCACTGTGCCCCGTATGTTGCATACAACATTTCACAGTGAACTGAACCCCATGTGGTGGGAGAGAATTATCAAGGGTGTATAGTATCTTTAAAAAGCAAATTAGAAAACTTTGGTTCTTATTAACTCAAATAAAAGCAAATTTCACAAAGGCGTTAGCAAAGAGTGAACTAGCTGTTATGTACACAAAGTTGGTGTGTTCTCTGCAGAACCCAACATGAGATACTACTTTTATAATATTATCAGAAAGCAGGGAACAAAGCAAGAAAGAGTACTGAAAGACTGATTCCTCCCCCAGGAAATCAAAACAACACACTGTGTCCTAAGAGAATAGTCTGTACTCATTGCCATCTTTTCTCCATTGTGGCAATGTGGGATCAGACAGCAAAGGCTCAGTGGGCCAAATTCCGTTGTATGTAACTCCTCTGAAATCCAAGATAGTACACCAGAAATTAACATAGTCCATATCAGACTCAAAACCAGTTTTGCATTTTATTTATTGCTATTTATTGAACTGCAGTAACCCCTAGAGGCTCTCAGTAGGACTGCTGTCCCCTTGTGCTCCAAGAGCTAACAGGAAAGGACAATGATGTGACACTTGGGCACAAACTTTGATTCCACTGGGGTTTAGCACAAGCTCAGAATTATTCTTCTATACTTCCTTACCAGAGAGCAGTTCCACATCCTTCCTCTTTTTGTATGTATCAGTGAGTGAGATGCTCTGATAGAAGTCCCTCAGAGTTGGTGGAATTACTACTACACACAGCTTGCTGCTGTCTTTAACAACTCATCCTTAACTGTTGCAAGCAATAACTCATTTACCAGAGAGAAATAATGTCCCTGCCATGTTGTAGGTGGGCTTCAGAGCAGAGATCTTTTATTAGCTAGTCCCAAGAGCTCCAAAGGAAAAGCAAAACAAAAAAAGAAAAAACTCAAAGTTAGCAGTACAGCTGTTAGAAAAGCACTGGGATACTCAAACAGGAGCTTCAGTCATTCCCCCTGGGCTGGGAAGAATAATATCTTGTCATGTGAAGCTGTTTAAAGAAAAGTAATTAAAAGATAAGAAAAAAAAATTAAAAAAAGGAGACCCGTAGGAATACCCCTTCTAAGACAGATGTTTTAAGTTGCTAAAGACTGTTTTGCTTTATTTGGAGAAAACTCACTTTTTGTTCTGTATTTTTTTTTCCTTCTTTTCCCTTGCCCAAGTCTTCAAGCTATAGTGTTGCCAGAAAGACTAGCTTCACTACTGAATAGGCTTTATTAGATATGAAGATATCTCTACATACTCCAGTGACAGGCAAGGGATAGAAGTAGATATGACAGTAATGCTGGACTCCTGCCCATTAAACATGTAGGAAAACATCCTCTGGTGCAGCTCATACTGGCTACCTTGCTCAGGACACTGCTGAGTGCTAAATCCACTTTGTGCCTCACTGTAAGTTATCTGAATGTGACTCTTCTGTCCATGGTATCCTGACATGTTTTGTATAAGCAACATTTTCTTTCCATACTACATTTCTTTTAAGGATCCTGAATTGTTTTGCAAACTTTATAAGTTTCATTAAGGTCTTGCAAAATCATTAAATATATTTTACGTTAATTACAATGCAAAGATTGAAGGCATCATTGCTTCTGTCACTGGATTCATCACAGAGGTAGATGTGCTGTAGTATGTTTGAAATCCAGAGGAGGTTTGACATTACAGATCAACACTACTCAACCAGTTGGGAAAGGATGTGCAGAGCAAAATCACATGTGTCAAAAGCACGCCAAAGAAAGCTCTTGTTCTCAGAAGACAATCTTCAAAACTAAAAATGACCTGAAGCAGCAAGTCTTTCTGACAAATCCAATTTGTCTGAAACAATCAAGGGATCTTGGCAAAAATCTTAATTTTCTACATAATTCAAAGACTGAGCCTTTTAGTACGTAGCTGTGTCCTGATCCAAATGGATTAAGACTTCCTAGTCACCTGCCAACATCAGTTCTGATGAGTTTTCCTCAGTGACTTCTTCTATTGCATGTCTTTGTCTATCAATACCTACTGAGGCTGGATGGAGCTCAAGCCTCAAGATATTCTGTTATGGCAATTTAGCACCAGTTCTTCTCCTGGCTGTGACATGAAGTCCTCTGAGGCAGATGTAGAAGGCATCTCTTTGTATCTTTTTATCAGTAGCAGACTTATGGTTTCTGTTCCTCAAAGAAAAGTAGTGAAAGGAAACAATGTCACAAACAGGACTGGGAAGGAAAAATCAGTAGCATATCCATAGGAAGGTTGTAGTTATTGAGGAGAAAGTGGGAAAAAATGGACTTGAAGAGTACAGTCTGACTGAGCAGTGTTTGTTACTACGTCATTGCTGCAGACCTGAAATAGACACTTAGGAGATTAGAGACAGGCTATTAAAGCACTCATAAACACTTTTTTTTTTTTTTTTCCTCTAGCTTTCTTTTCCTTTTACTTAAAGAAACTCAAGTGAGCTCATTATTTGCTAATTTAGGTCTCTTGTGGAGGCTGTGGCCTGCCTTGAGTGGGCTGGGATTCTGAGGGTTCCTTGGGGACTCTTCCCAGGGTACCTGTGTATCTCCCAGCCCCAAATTCAGCTTAGCAGCGAGAGGGAGGCAGGAACCCCTACCCGCCTGCTATGGGCCCAGACCATCCTGCTAGGTGCCAAAGGGAGCACACAGACTGCTTGGCAAGGATGCTCCTTCTGTATATGTTGCATAAATCCCACTGCCTGCTCAACGGCCAAATTTCACTGGACTCAGCCAGGTATTTATTCTTGATGAGAATATGATTATTCAGCTTTTCCTCAGGTATGACCTAAAGGCCCCCTGCACAAAGGTAGGGGCTCAAGGTAGGAAATGCTCAGAGGTTTCACATATATTAATTGCAGCATAATATAAAATAATGCAGAAGGGAAGGCGTACAAATAATCCTTTCTCTTGTCAATGTGTGCAATGGATGGCATTAATAACATGGCTAATATTTTTGTTAACTCAGAAAAGATGCTCTGGAATGCTATTACTAATGACAGCACTGCATTTCTAGGTAGATGAAGCTCCAGGCCAAAAAAATGAGTGGTGTAGTTCATACTACAGTTCTGTGGAATGAAAGCCCCTCTATACTGCAGACTTTTTTTTTTTATCTGTTAGATCCAGGATGCTTTGGGCTACCTTTCTGCCTTGATATGGTCAATATACGTTTAGGAACAGCAGTCACAATGTAATTAGGGATGTAGAGACAACATTAGGATCCACAATCTCTGGATCATTTGTCATGTACTTCCCACAGAAGGAAATCTGGCTTGATACTGAGAAAAAACTAAATATCGCAGTTCTACCCCCACCACTACCCTAGTGCCTCCACTGATGTTCATAAATGCAGTTCTTTCAAAGAGATGCTGTCAATGGGAGCAGAAACCATTTTCTTCAGTGTATGCTTAGAAGTAACCAAGAACTAGCAAAAAGGAATAGCCCCAGCAGCTGGTGAGCACTTTGTATCTGCATAGTTTCCAGCTTAGAGGGAATTTACAGGGCTCCAAAACTGTGCCAGAATTTATTTGTTGGGTCACTGCAACTTGAAGTTGAGAGCAGTGCACAGAATGTATTCATAAATATGTGTTTTCCTTGGGAGTTTCAATTTTCCCTCAGCTCAGGCTGTGTAGCTAGTTTGCACAATGCAATTAGCAGAATTTGTTGCTGCAATAGGAGTTTGCAGTAGTGGTTCAATCAGGACGTCTGAGCCACAGTCGAATCTAATTCATTTTTTCCTAACTGTACAGACTTCTCAATGCTAGTGTGAGTGAAGGATGGTAAAAATCCTTTTTTTTTTTTTTGTCACTAAAGTAAAATCTCTGCCTATGAATACATAAAAAGCAACAGCCATTTTACATTGTCACTTCTAGAAGAGAATTTAACTTCCTAGAATGAGAGAACGCAACAAAGGCCAATCATGGATTTTATTCAGGCTAACATCTTCAGCAATAAAGTAGTGGGTGTAATCCTTAGAGAGAGGTTCTACCATTTTAATCACAGCAGTAGAGTGGTATAACTCTGTGTGTAGGCAAGCAATAAAAGCAATTTTGAGACCTTCTTCTGAGCTATGGCATTCCTATGTTGTTGCTTTATACTTTTTTTCGTAACTTCCATGAGTTGGGTTGAGTTATAACCTAATGTTAACTTAGATGAAGGCAGAGTTTGCAAGTGGTGCATGCAGAGTGGGATTTGTGTACTTTGGGAGGGTGCTCTGTAGCTCAGATCCATTCCTTCACTTCTGACTTGTAAATAGCGAAAGTATTTGTTATTCAGTTTTCGAAGACAGCAAAATTTGTCAGCCTGTCACGCTCTGTAAGTTGGCTGTCAATAGGAACTTCTGAAACAGCCCATCTTCCCTTCATGGCTAGCAAATAACAACTACTGAAAACTAAACACTTGTCTTTTATGTTCTTTGGGAAACAAGAAAGTAAGAACAAAAAATTTCAATGCTAGCCTCTTCCATGGAGATTCTTGTTTGTTCTGGCACTTGCAAACTTTTGGAATATTACTTTATTCTGGTTTCATTTGCTATATCACCATTAGCTTTGTGTTCTGGGTAACATGGTTAAATTATTGTGAATGCTATAGTTAAATTATTAATGTTGCCTTGGTTGCTAATCCAGTGCTGACTGCTTGTTACCTTGGATTGTGTGGCTGGTTACAGTTCAATGCCTTTTGTCCCTGTCTTCCCAGGGTACTATCTCTAACCAATTACCAAGTCTAATGCTTTCTTGTTATTCTCTCTAGTTATTAAGCAGCTCTCTTAGCTTTTCCTTTGGTGTCACAGTGACCGCACTAATAAAAGCTGGATTGGACCTGGAATATGGAAGCTGTATTTCTATCCACAGAGCAAGCCCAGCTCAGCCTGCAGCAAAGTAAGCTTCCCTGCTTTGCCATGTCAGAGCTTGGCTGAGATGCCGAAGTGGACTAATTAATGCTATTTCTGTTGCTGTCACCTGCACCCAGGGAGGTAAGCTCATACCACATGGCTGAAGTCATGCTATCAACCTTTCTTTGTTCCCATGCAGGCTCTCTGGATTTGAACCAGCAGTCCACAACTGACTCTATAGTCTGCACAAATTCCTAGAGCTATCTACTGCCTTAGCCATGGATTGTTTCAGCAGTGTCCAAAATAAGGCAATAAACCAGTGGACAGAGCCAGCTGGGAACTGAAATTTTTGTTTGCAGGCTATTCTGCATTTCAATAATTCTAGTTCCCACTTAGAATAAAAGCTATTCCTAAAATAACCACTTTCTGCAATTGCCAATTCTTAAAAAAAATGTTTCAGTAAAGAACCATTTTAAAATGTTTTGCTCTGAATCATTTCACTTTAGTTTTATATGACATTCAGTGTTGTAATAGTACATATTTAATATGCCTAGTATAATACAGAGATAATTTATCACAATCATTTACAATACTTTAAACAGCCCCTCAAAATTTGATGCTTCAACATTTTGAATTTTTCCTATAAAAAGTCAAAAATTGAACTTCTGCAAAGTACTCTGATTTATGCGGAACCACATTTTTAACGGAGATTTGGTTTTCATCTATTGCTACCAATAGCTTACAGGGAATACCATGACATATATATTTGGCATGTCAGAATGCACTCGGATGTTCATTCTTTTATATCCTGTAGATATGGTCAAAGTGGAATAGACTAATCCTGAAATAATTTTCCTATACATGTACATACATATGCATTTCTTCAGTTATCCATACATATATGGATGTATTGCTATAAAATCCTCATTGTATTTAGATTGTTTTATGCAGCATTGCTACTGAGGGAAAAGATATTTTAGTCAAACTCCAAACTGGCTTCTTTTCTTTCCCAGCTCATGATGTTATTCCTTGATAGAGTTGGGAAACAAAAATTGGCACCCTCTGTCAAAAGGAGGTCAGTTGCAGTACCATGGAGGAGGATAACCCCAGTCTATCAGAGCAGAGACCACATGGCTGTCCATGCACTAACAGCTGGTAACTGTCTCAGGACACCACCACAAAGCAGCCCATCCATGCCAACCCAGTAGAGGCATCACTCTTCTCCTCACCAGCCCACCTGCAACCTCCCTCTGTTGCATATAGTTCTCCTGTCTACTCCTCTTGGCAGGAATCTCATCGGGGAAGGTTTTTTACCAAGTGTGTTGGGCAAGCCAGAGTGCTTTACTTCAGCGACGGAAATAGCATGAGAACTAGCAAAAAGCAGCAGACAGATGTATTGCCTCCAGCTAGGAAGACACTATAAACGATCCACTGCTTGACATCTGTGTCCATAGGAAGTCCTTTGCTGCAGATAACAGGCATTCTTGGATCTTTGACAAGAGAGAAGACCTTTCAACTTGGCTGCCTCCTATGTCTTAGATGCATTTCCTGATGATTCTTGTCTCTGCAACAGTTTACTGCTTTATAAGTGGTGATAGCACCAATAAGTCAAGAAGCTCTTTGGTATGGCTTTCTCTGTGGAGCGAGTGTCATGTGAAGCCTGCAACTTTCTGCAGCCTTGGCAGAACAACTTCCAATACTGGGAAGGAGTAAAGAGAGCACTTAGTGGTAGAGAGGCAGGAGCAGGGATTCATCTCAGAGGAAATATTTGTTTTGTCTACACCCCAGAGAAGAGCCATGCTGAAAAAACTGGCTTACAAGATACAACTGAATTAACGATGACCCAAGTTTTCCTCAGTGACAGGCAAGAGTAAATGATATTCAGAATATATCAGTATATATATTCAGTAAACAGCTCATTCCTGTCTACATTTAGAGACCATAACTAGGCTTGGGGAGCCATTCTGATGTCTGTGGCAAACAATGGGGAGAATTTCTTATTGGTGTCAATAAATCACTGAGCTGGGGGTCCTTGCTTAGCCCATGCCATGTCAGGCCATCTCAGATGAGGCTAAACAAGAGGCCAAAGATGGAGGAGAATGTCTTTGTCTCTCTGGTTTTTGAAAGAAGAGTGGACTGAGCTTTATGACAGAAGAAATTGTTCCTATAAAAAAAAAAAAAAATAAAGGATAGAACTTACTAGAACAGGACATTTTTACAAGAAATCTGATGCAAAATTGTAACACTTAATGCCATTTCAAATGGAAATTTTGATTTCATTTTTACTCATGAAAACATTTTACTCATGAAAACTCATGATTTATAAAATGATGCTGCCTGAATATCAGTTTGTGTCTGCTTACATCTTCCTTCCTTAAGTTTTGAATCTCTTCCCTGAAATCAGCCAATTTGACCAAGACACTGAATCCTCAGAAATAATGAAAGTCCACATATTTCTTGACTATCTTCAGAACATCCTTCCATTGGCTGTGCAGAAAAAGTGGCACCCTGTCAGCAACTCTTGGAGGGAGAGGCAGCAGTGTGAGTTCATGCATCACACGTCAAAGAGTTCACCAAAGAAACAGATATTACAAAACTTCCCAGCATTTGGAATTTTTCCATCGGAGCTCTAAACAACCACAAATTCAAATGCACAGGAAAACAGCCACATGAAATCTACAGCCTATCCATTTCATCATACATTTCTGCTTTTAATCCCTAAGTATATCACAAAAATAAAAGGCACGTAATATTCCCTTTTCTCCATTTTTCTTTCTCAAGTCATAGTTTTTCAAAACTCACTCCAGAAATAAGTTTCCAAAAGGAAAAAGGGAGCATGAAGGTCTATAACTGATGATTGCTAACTTTGCCAGAATGTTTGTGAAAGCAGACTTACTAAAAAATAAGGTTTTATTTACAGCACATCTTTTTTTAGGTTGGGAAAAAGGTAACATTTCTAGGAGAAAAAGGAAAATAAAAATACTATATTTCCAAAACAAAATTATAGTAAAAAAAATAAAACTAAGAGGTCCACATGAATTGTGTGAAGTGAAAATAATTTAAAATGTCTATGTTCTGATGTTTTAAGCAATAAAACTGAAATGTCCAAGAACTTGGTTATTAAGTGAAGGCCTCATTTCCCATACAAATGCAGAAAAATCCCTTGTAGTATATTTCATGAGAGGCTGCTCTTTTTACACATACACTTATCAGTGACACTTGAAATACATGACTGCAGCTTTCAGTCCCTGAAGGCAGCTTGTTACAATTATGCATGTTGATAATGGCTAACCTGTATTTATATCTTAATTTTCAGTGCCCAAAAGGCACCTAAGTCTTACCCTATAAGCCACACTTAAATGCAGTTATTAGTTGCTAGCAGCTGTTTTGCCATTAACTTCTCTTGGGCCAAGAAAGCAGTGAAGATTTTAATTATACAAGTCATTTGTGGAAAGTCTTCCCAGACCCCAGCGAGATACATCTTGTTTATTGGAAATTTAATGTTTTCACATGCCAATTTCCACCCCTGACCCCAGACCCCCATGAGGGTAGCTTACTCACTTTTGGACCAATGCAAGGACTGCAGTATCTAAATAATGATATATCTATTTCCTGGTTTTCTGCTCTTCTGAGTGTAATTTTTTTCTCTCCCTCAACCCCCACCCCTTCCCAGGAATAAGACTATCTATTGTCTTAAAAATAAGCTCAATTTTCTGAGACCAGCTAATCTGGGTAACTCGGTGAGTTTATTTTCTAGGAGATAATAAAGTGCAGAGTGCAGACAGAATTTCTTTAACAGCTAGCAGGACAGGATCTGCGTGAAATTCCCCCCACTGTCTCAGCTGTTCTCACTATAGGCCAAATCACAGTTTCAGATGGTGAAATAGATTCATCGCTTCAGACTTTGATTTGGCTGATACAGAACCCTGTCCTTCCTGAAAACAAAGAATCCTTCCATAGTCTTATACAAATTCCAGAAAATTTGGATTTGCAGACTAAAAATGTACAAAGTTTCAGAAAAAAAAGGTATATAACATTAAAAAGCATTGTCTTGTGCCAGCTGGCATTGCTCTTGCCGAGAACTGTTTTTCAGAAACTCAGACAGCATGACCCATGTCTGGCACTCAGGAGTCTCCAGCTCTAATGTTGCACTGGCAAGAAAAAAAAAGAGAAATTTAAATTCTCGAGTGCCAACTATAAGCAGTTCATCTGTACAATCGGAGTAGACTTCAGCCTTTCAGATTTTATTTAAACTATTCTTTTAGAAGACATCTTCTAGCAGCCTGCTGCAGTGCTAACTAGGAAGTGATGCCCTATATGTGTTTTTCCAGTCACATGGCCTCATCTGCACCTTCTATTCAGGATAACTTCAGCACCTCAAACCACAATTCCTTCTTGGGGTCTGAAACTCCAGATGATTGGTGGTGGGCAGTACTAATCCTCACACCACTGAGTGATTACCTGACTTTCAGGAAGCTTGAAGGATAAAGCATGCTCTATTTTTGCCAGCTGGCTAAGGATGGCTGGGAGTCAGAGGGCTCCCCGAGGTCAGGACCATACCAGGACCATCCTCCAGGCCAGTGAGGAGGAGTGGTGTCTCAGGGGCACGCCTAGGGACAACTAAGAACCAGGCAACAGTTCTAATTGCAGGCAAGTTTTGTGGACTCCCCAGTAGTGTGTAATATTTATTTCAGGGAGCACCACCAGTGTCTGTCTGTGTAGATCCTGCTGTCACAGGCTCAGACATGTGTCCCTTAAATAATGAGCGTGTACCAGTTGCATGACAGCACATACAAACAGTACACACTGAGCTCAGGCAAGTCTATGAAGTTTTACTCAGCCTCGTTAGGCTCCCTGCTGGCTATGAAGTATGTGTTTCACAGATACTCTAGGTTTTGGGTTGGGTTTGGGTTTTTTTTTTTTTTTTTAATTTTTGCAGTGTCCACGTGTTCACCAGCTCCATTTCAAGAAGATCACAGACCCCTCAAATAGCAGTGACTTTTAATTGCTACCTATCTGTATTGGATTTGAACCGGTGACCCAGAGATGAACGGAACCATTCCTGATCCCATTACCCATCTCCTGAGTCCACCAGTCCCTGAAGAATGTGATTCATTAAATGAACTGCTCTTTTGCTGACTGCATTTTTCTAGTGCCTCATAACCTACATGAAATTACAATATTTTTCCCATTTTCACTGTATGTATGTCAGACACTTACATATCCACTTATTTTGTGAGGTAGCCTCATAGGAGTTGTGTAAATGGCATTATCAAAATTGCATCTCCCTGATTCATTATTTCCAATTTTATAAAATAGCTGAGTTAGTGAAGACAGTATCAAAGGGGTTTTTAAATAAACATGCTTAATCTTCTGGAGATTAAAAGAGATAGTATGGGTGACATATAATGATTATTTTACCCCAAAGCCATCAGAAATACAACGTACAAGAAAAACACATCAAACAAATAGGCACAATAGAAAGCATTTCAATGAGAAGATAATCACACTGCAGGATTTGCTTCAACTCCCTGGCCTAAATATTGCCCTATATGAAAAATAAAATGAAAGAAGAATATTAAAAAAACAGATTTATACCCCACAGTCTGCTTAAAGAAAATGAACTGCAACTAATATCTAAACTAATTTATTTTTAAATTAATTCCTAGGTTTTAAATTTGCCCAATAGACAAAAATTAAAATAATTTAAGAAGCTAGTAAGAAAAAAGCAAGGTGATCTATTTGTAGCTTGATGCAAATTGTTATTGATAAGAGTAAAGTGATTAGGCAATGTGTCTCTAACCAGGTATCAAGAAAATTACACTGCCTGTTTGATTATCTCAATATTTTTCACAGGAAATGTATGGTACGTAGAATAAATACATGGCCTGCAAGTGTAGAAATTCGTGGGAGGCAGTGTAGATTCAGCTCTGTAGAAAGAGGAATTAATTTAATAAATTGCAAATCCTTCTGCTATTCATCCTGGCTGCAAAGGGTTGGCTGGTGCAGAATAATGCCCAATTTTCATACACTGTGCTGGGCTATTAGATGTACAGATGCTATTAGTTTCTGTCCAGATCCTCTGTTGGTGTAACTGACATAAATCACATAAATCAACTGAAGTTAATTGAGCTATGCAGATTTACTCAGGTAGCTGGGAGAAAATCACATATTCATTTGCAGCATGCCTGAGAAGCCCGGAGAAAGGTATTTTAGGGCATATTGTGTTCTTTGAAGTTAGGAACCTGATTAACTCTTTCCAGCAGATGCAGCCACTTTGTGACTAATGGTTTTTCCACTGACTAAATATTTGGACTCATACTCCATAGGGCTCAAGCTTTCTGCCAGATTTTCACTGAGACAAAATCTCATTTCTACTGTGTAATTATTCTGTTAATTAAGTTTTCACACATTTCAGTCATGTGCACTGTGGCATTTCATCTGCCCTCAAATCATTCTACTACTGCAAAGAGGCAAAGCAGGGACACAAATCAGAAATGGTACCTGGATACAGAATTTTACTAACAATTTTGGTTCATGTCTCTTACCAGCTGATCATCCACACGACATCTGAGTAGTGCATAGCCTAACTGGACAATAGCCAAAGCCAGTGGTCCAAAAAAGCCACAGAGTACACACAGTACTTTGGAAGGGAAGAATTTTGCTTGGCTGTTCTAGAAGAACTGGTCAAAATCTACTCCCTCTCTTCCTCCTGCCCCAAACATTTTGGTTTGATAAATTTTGCTAAGGTAGCTTCAACTGAAACATGACTGTTATCTCTCCTTCTCTAGAACTCCAAACTCAAACCCACTCTAATATCGCTTGCTAGCCTTGGCACTATGATAAAAACCTCACCTCAGGTAGGGTGTAGCTCCACAGATTTCTTTACTAGTCCCCACCTGTGAACAGTAAATCTTGCATTCACACCAGCATCAGGAGAAGATGCTTGAAGCTATGGACAAAAGGATTTCTACTCTGTTTGACTTCCTTCAGCCCAGATCATATGACAAATGCATTTTATATCAGACAGTGGCCAGGCTTGCAGCTGATGCTAGAAAGGCAGCAATTACAGGGACCATTACAAGCTGGTCTAATGCCATCTGTTCAACAGGTCTTGGCTACTTCAGATGCCAGATTCATCTCTGCTGGGCTAAAAAAGCTCTGTAGTCCAAAAGTCCTCTGTAGTCAGTCACACATAGGACATTAAATGAGTGTTGGATCAAGGTCCCAAATAACCAGAATTCCCAATGTACATTTAGGTTTAAATACAGGGAAGATACAGAACTTTGTGGCTTTTGAACATTGCTTGTTTTATTTCCCAATACATCTAGAAAACATAAAGTTGCCCAGACCTGAAGAATGTTCCTTGCAATTGATGGCTGGACTATACTTAGAGTGTGATCAATCAGAGCAGATAAGTCCTGATGTCTAGTGCCTCACTCTCCTAGAAACCAGAAGAAATAGTTATATCAAGAAGATGGAGGAATCTGGCCCTTAATTTTAGTGTAAAAAAATTAATTTTACTGTTATTCTGTAGCTGTATAGTAGCAACAATACTTCTCAGAAGTACCAAAATACATCAGATTCTTGTTGAGATGAAAAGAAAAAAAATACCAGCTGTTTGATATTCAAACACAACAGTCACATATTTGCATTGACATGAATGAGAAAGGTTTCACAGTCATTTCAATGGGAGCTTGGATGAAAGAAACAGATCTAAAGGTTTCTTCTACTGCTTTTTTTAACACTGCCTGCAAGGTACTTTTCCATGTATTTCAGAGTATTTTACTTTTATGTTTAACACATCTTTTTAAAAGGGAGCACGATCAGTTTCTAAGGATGCTACTCAGAGGTGCAGTGGTACAAAAGGCAGCCACAGACTGGGAGGAAAGCTTTCAAAAGCCCACACGAAGTGACAGGGATGGAAAGCTGATCTTTCCGTCCCATAGGCCTAGGATTGCTCCCTATTACCAGTGCTGAAGACAAGCCCAAAGTTGTATGGTATTACTGTCATGCATCAAGATGAGAACACTGACTTCTGCTTTTCCCTTCAGAAAGCACTTGAGTTCATTTATCCCACCTTTTAATTAGGCAGCATTTCTCTTTTGACTAAAGCTTAACCTAAGGGAAAATCTGAGTACAAGCTGAGGAGAAGAATCCTACCTGACTTTAGTCAGAGTGGTTTTATTCATGATTTGAGGCAAGAGGCAGTTTGATCTAAATAATATTGTGCTATAACCTCCTCTCAAATTAGGACACTAAGAATTCTTCCACTTTTGTTTCTGAGAGTCTTTGGTAGGTGGTTTGGGGTTGGAATATGATTAGTAATCTGTACAAAAATATGAAGCTAGGAATAAAAGAGGCAATTAGGGCTACATTCAGGTAAGCACGCCACTAAAATAGTAAGAATTCAAATAATTTTACAGTTCAAGGCTAATACATACTACTGTCTCCCTTGAGAATCTTCAGTTCACCTCCTGGTCCTCATTTCTAATTAATCCTTGAGTCATTTTGTAGGTTAATACAATTAACAATAGAGATAAAACCTCTGTGTCGCTTAGTCAATTGGATTTGTGGAACTTGCTCTTCTTTGCTATGACCAGAGGGGTCTGAGGAAACGCTGCTGCCTTCTTAAACCTTACTTCTAGCATCAGCCAATGACAGGAGCACTCAACCACCTCCTTTTAACGGCACTGAGGATAGTAGAGCGGGGAAAAAAAGTTTACTTCAATATTTCTCAAAAAACTACTACACAAACCAACATACCCTCCCCTCCCTGACCCCCATCACACACACAAAACACACGGTTGCTAACTTCTCCATTGTACTGTGACTATCCAAAATGGATACTGCCAGTATGTTCTCTAAGGCATAGAGTATTCTTACAAATGCTTAGCATTAGATTTATAACCAAAAATGAAGACATAAAAATAATGTTTTCTTCACAGAGATATAAAGAAAAAAAGGTTCTGTAGGGTGAGACTGCATTCAGCATAAGACACTGATTTCTCTTCTCCTCTCTTCTCACCCTTATTATACTAGCCTGCTGCTGTTTCTGGCTTTTCCAGGTCTTTCCAGATGGTCGTGAATCAGAAGCACATAGATGCTGCTCTCCCTGCCTCTGACATTTTCCCTTAAAGGTTTATTACCTTTCTGAGCTTCATCATAGTTACATATGCAATTTAGATTTTCCTTTTAATCACAAATATACAGTTAGGACCTGGTGTACTTATCCTGAACATAGATGAACTGTATAGGCAATAATGACTCCTCTGCTCCCTTTCATCTCTTCATTTTTAGTGTCTTCTCATTCCATGATCTTTAGGCTGTACAGTCCTTAGCTACCATACAAAGAATCTCACTAGGGAATCTCAAAGGGCAACACTAACTGTCAACAGGTGCTCTAGTTTCCAATTTCCTGTGGACCTGAGGACTACAACTGAACTATTTTGGCTTTCCACCCACTATTTGATGTTCAATGCTTCTTAGGTCCTTCTCTTCTAGATAACTGCTTGCAGGTAAGTACTTACCTCGGTTGAATATCTCTCTGTCAACAAAGAGACAGAAAGATAAGCATTGGTGGAATACCTCTGAATGAGTCATATTTCCTGCAAAGAGACTGGTATCCTGGTGGCACCCTGCAGCTGTCCTAGGAGCGCTCAAAGAGCCTGAAAGCATGCACTCAGCAGTAGATGTTATTATTTTCATTTTTGCAGACTCTCAGAAGGTTTCCAAATGGATGCTTTTGGTTTGCAGGCTGATGAAACGTCTGTGGGTTTAGTTTCTTTTTTTTTTTTTTAAAGAAAAAAACCCACAGTAAAATATTCTTAGTAAGGAATTGTTTATGGAATATAAATACTGAAAACTGAGAAACGAGAGACACTTTTTGATTAAATCTATGTATCCCTTCTAGCCTCTGTTACTGCGTGTCCATGCTTTCTGTGGTTCCTTTCTCTATTTTCAAAAACATTTGTAGTGCAGTGAAGGACTTAGAGGTAAAAACCTTCATCTGTGTGGTTATACATTCAAAATGTGTGACTGCAGAGTCAAAGCCTGAAATGAAAGGGCTTATTAATAACATTTTTTATTCATAGAGCAGTAAAAAAGGGCTTCATTTGTTCATCCCTTAATCGCCTTTTTCTTTTCAATTACCTTTTCTAAAAGGAAATTTAATGTCATCTCTGGATTCCAGCAGGTCTCCAGTTAAAAAGAAAACAAGACAAAACACTTTCAACTGCAGGTAGGTTTTCCTGTGACACTTCCCCCATCATTTTATCTATTTGTTAATAAAGCATCTGATAACTACTAACCTGAATTGAGAAAAGCTAATTTTTATTGGAGCCAACAGGACTCATATCCTAGCATTGGTGCTAACCCCCAGTGCTGGTCTCATAATACCTGGAACTCCCCCAAGTCTAGGACCTCAGAGGGACCTTGCACCTAGACTCAGGATAAGCCATCCATTGTGGTGCTCTCCTGGAATCAGAGTCCTACTCTCAAGCGTGCACCAGCTGCAGGGTTGTGTGATAGCTGCCCTCACTGCATTGTCCAAGTGGTGGTCGGTCAGCAGAAGGGCACACAGGAGCTCAGCGTGAAGTTGTGGGGCAGACCTGATTCTACTCAAGAGTGTTTTCCTTCACCATTCTTCTCTGCTGTGCTGCTCCTCCTACTTCTGCCTCTGCCCATGGTTTATACTCTTAAGTCTCAAACAGCATTCCCTGTAGCTCTCTCCAAGATCTCACATTCCCACAATACTGATTGCATTCCATCTTCTTCTGAGCCAGGACAAAACAGTCTGGATTTTGTGAGGCTGTCACAGAGATGAGGTCTTCTAAGCTGAGTCAAACCTAAACTGAAATAGGAATGCAACCTCCTACCAGAATATCAAAGAGTATCAAAGAAAGGAACATGCCCCACCTACACAAGTCTGCTTTCCAATCAGCCTATGTGCAGGATTGCCCTATAGATGTGGTTCAGAAGGATGTAAAAACCTTTGCAGTGATGTAGGTCATGCACTTCAGGACCCATTGAGAACATATGGTGCTCCAAAGTCTAAAGTAAGCTATTATCAAATCTTTCAGCTCTCCTTGGGCCTTGGCTGGTGTCAGAAAGTAGACTTGAGTAGAAAGAGAGGAATGCCTCCAGATAGTTTTGTACAGATGGAAAATGATCCTTAACCCATCTTTTCAAACTGAACATGCAGCCCAGCACAGAACTTTCTGACTGTATACAGAGAAAAGCAGGTCCTTCAGCTGTAACACTGGAGCAGATCATAAACATTAATTAATTTATCTTTGCAGTATTTGTAGTCTAGTTTTACTGTTTGTATGGACATGACATTAATACCAGTTTACACATGTATTACAGAGGATCATCTGTATTTCAGCTCAGGGACAATGTTTCTGGTAGTTGGGTTTATTGAAAGCCAGTTAATGCTAGCCCCCAGGACAAAACACTTCTTAAACAAACAAACAAATAAGTAAATAATATGGTATTTGACTAGTGTAAGAGGAAATGACACTATTTTTTAAAAAATCATAATATTGGTAAAATAATTATCAAACAGAAGCTCCTTAAATGTACTTTCTGAAAAACAAACATAAAAGATAAAAAAACCCAGGCAGCTAGAAACATGTAAAAAGCAGCAGTCACTTGGGTGGTGCAGTAAATTCTCCAAAGAGTTCAACTTTCCTTTATCAAAGGACTGTAAATGATGTCCTGACTGACGGGAATCTGTCAAGATACTTTTGAGGAACTCCACATTAGGAAAACAAATGCTTTTTAGTTCTGCAAAGTATATTATTTCCTGGTTTCTACATACCAATTGGAAAAACAATCTATTTAGAGACTCTAATAATTTATATCTCCTCTCTCAGAAATCTGGTTCATCAGTCATTAAAATGTCTTGCGGGTCAGCATGACGGGGGAGAAAAAGGAGCAGAAAACCAGCTTGTTTGAGGTGAGTTACTCTGTTTCCTCTTTGGTTATGTTTTGTCAGATTGCTAAGAGAGTCTTTATGGTAGAGCTTTTGATAACTGCCTCCTTTACAGAGACAGTCTAGCTTTTCTTGGCTATGGACTCTGCAGTAGAGTTGGCGCCCTGAAGTAGGGAAATGAGTGCTTAAGAAGCTATTTTTATGGCTCTGTAATTCTATCTAATTTTTTTTTCTGTGATTTTTCTGAAGTCTGATACTTTAACAAGTAACCCACCTTCTCCTTGCAAGTCAGAGAGCTATTATTTTTTAACAAAGCCAGCTGATTGCTGCCAGCCTTCTATTTAGCAGCTATTTCAAGTAATTATCACAGTCAACTGCTATTGATAGCTTATAACATTGTATGTAAAGAACTATATAGCTGCACATTGAGCATATCTGTGTCACTGCACACTCTGTCTGTGGTTTTACTTAATCCTCCCGGTACAATGTGCTGTAGGAAGCCCAGATTTAACCCTCTGTTCTAATTCAGATCCAAAATACCCAGGAGAAGAAAGAATACCCTACCTGACATCAAGCCATGGACTAGGCTGAGCTAGACCACCTTGACCCTGTCCTTTTGTGTACAGACAAGGCGGGCAATACCACAGAAGGGAGTGACCTTGTCCCTTGCCTTGGTTGCTCCTTTCCAGCCCTTCCCATGTGTTGGCACAAGTGCCTAACATGCAACATAGAAGTGTGGAGCAGTGAATAAATGTGGTTAAAAACTGCTCCAATATAAAGAGAAGAAAAGTGGTTTTAACCTGGATCGGTTTTCTCACTTTACTTTCAATATGGCTTACATTGGGGAAAATTTCACCCAGACTATTGTTAATAAAACTGGCTGAACAGAATAATTGATGCATACACAATTTCTACGCTTAAAAGGACCCCTTCATTTTGGCAGCAAGCTTGTTTGAATACTATTTATGAGATTTGGTCTTGTGGTTAAGTGCCAGCAGGAAAGAAAACTAAACCCTTAGACTAAAAATTGTCTCAAGAAACCAATCAGAGAATGGTAATATCATAAAAAAAAACCCTGCACCTTCTTGTTTCCTGACATTGGGTGTCATTGGAGTTCTGTGTTCCCTTTGCTTTGAGGAAGCAGAGATAAATGACACTGAAACACCAAATTAATTGCTTTGCAGTCAACAGTTCCTCTGCCAGATGTATTGGATTACTTGTTAGCTGACCATCATTTCTAAAAGACTTTGCTTTCTAAATTACGTTCAATTAATTGCAATTATCCTCAATTTGAACCTAAGACCCCTCTCCTCAAGACATTATTCACTAAATGAAAAGAAGTTTTGACACTAATCTCCCTGCATTTTTATTTTTTTTTAATGCAGTCATCCTGTATATCCAAGGAAAAGTGTGTCATTATACTAATCTCAGACACAAAAATCTGAATCTCTATTGAATGGGCAGGTAAGATCAGTGTGTCTCATTACCACACAGAAGCCCTTCTGCAACTGTGTTTTACACTCGAGCAGTTAAAATGGCAACCTTTTTGACAAGGAAAGAAAACAGTTTAAATACCAATCAAAGCATTTGACATAATTAACGTAGTTTGAACATCTTGGCAAGATCATTAAAAATGGAATTAGCTGTTGAGTGATAGCACAAATGTGGTACTCTAAAGGGCTTCACATTTCACAAGCTTATCTCATGCTCCACTGAAACTCATTAATGTATCTATAGTGAAAGCTGTGATTTTAGAGAAACTGAAATTAAGATTTTGCATGCCTATTTATATGCAGATTATTGCAAAGAAATTGAATTACTAGTGATTCCAAGAAATTCAGTTTGGCCAGGTGTTCCTGTGCAAGTTAAATAACTATACCTGTGGTGTGTTCTGTACAAAACCAAGGCAGTTTTATACCAGAGGTTTTCCGATAAACTCATATTATTATCTCTAATCCCAGGGTAAGCACTAAGCTGTAATAGACCTTGGTGGCTAGAAATCAGGCACAACAATATTTACATCTTAAATGCCAGATTCTCACAACCTTTCTGTATGGTGGCCTAGAAACTTCAGACTAAAAAAATAGGACTGTCTCTTGTTGTGGTACTACACACCAGCAGCAAAGAGGGACATGCCAGATGGAGACCATTTTTGAAGCACAGCCTCTAGTTTTCTTCCTCAAAACCATTCAGGACTCGCACAGAATCACAGAATTACAAAACTGTAGGGGTTGGAAGTGACCTTTGGAGATCATCTAGTCTAACTGCGCTGCCAAAGCAGGTTCACCTGGAGCACATTGGACAGGAACACATCCAGTCAGGTTTGGAATATCTCCAGAGAAGGAGACTCCACAGAATCTCTGGTCAGCCTCTTCCAGTGCTCTGTACTCTCAAAGTAAAGAAATTTTTCCTCATGTTGAGATGAAACTTCCTGTGTTCCAGACTGGATACATTGCCCCTTGTGCTGTCACCAGGCACCGTTAAAAGCCTGACCTGACTATTGGACATCTGCCCTTTAGATATTTATAAGCATTGATAAGGTTCCCTCTCAGTCTTCTCTTCTCTTGGCATTTTGCGTAAACCCAATCCTCTTGGTATATGCTAGATTCGTTATGAGAATGTCTATCAGTCAAAGCCATGGAAGATGTGGAGGGGAAGCTTAGAGTTTCCCCACAGATATCCCTATTTTCCTTTAACCTCTCAGAGACTTTTACTATACTGGCTCTAGAATCCCCTCCCAGTTTCAGGCATAGTTGTGTTGAAAGAGTGGCCCAAAGGATGAACTGCAACCCGGGGTTCAAATTCTGGTGTCTCCCTATGTCAAGAGTAGGAAAGTTAGTCCAGCTAGACTTCACCTGACTAAGATGGCTGGGTCTGGGTGTCTGGTGCACTGAGGGGGAGCTGTCTATTCAGTTCTGCCCATGCTCTGTCCCTTCCTCCATGTGCACCTGGGAAAGGACTTAAAATAGTGGCTCTGTGAGTATCTCTCTCCTCTGCTTTGTCACATGTCATGCCAATAGTAATAAATCCACTGCAAATAGTACTTGCCCTACATCAGCTTTCCCTTTTCCTTGTGCTTCAGTTTTCCAATTTCTTTGGAGCACAGAGTTCTCAGAGTGACGGTGAAAATATATGAAATTATATAAACTTTGTAATCTCTACACACACACACACACACACACGTATTCTTAATATCAAAGTGTTTTTATTTATTCGAATTCTTATTTCACTAGCACCCTACAAATTTCTAAATCTATTCTCAAATATTTTTTTACTAGGTCTCTGAACATCCCCTTAAATTCAAATGTCAGTGTATTTGTCTAGGCCTACTTGGAGAACCAGCCAGCTGAGAAATGGAGCATGAATTCATTAGCAAATCTTGCCCACTAGAACTGACCTTACAACCTGCATGAATCAAAAAGAAAGAATGGGCTTGGCTGGCCTCTTCTGTGACAAAAGGAGGCTAACCAGCACAGTCAAAAATTCACAAAGAACAAGATGTTATTATCAATCCTGTAACACCAAATCTAAAACAACGGAAAGAAAAAATATAGAAATAACTCTCTGAGACTATGCCAGTAAATGTGACAGTTGATTACTAGTTTTTTTAAAAAAAAGCACAGATAGCCTTTAAAAGTGTGGAACTAGAGAATCACATAATGACAGCCCACACACTCTTACTCTAGGGAAGAAAGCATTTCACACCATAGAAGAAATTGCTGTAGTGACCCATGGGAGCTGCCAGTGTTTCTTGGATGAAGACAATTAACCGAAACAATATTGCTAATTTTGCCACAGGTTTTAAATGATCTAGAAAGCAGAATACATACTTTGTCTTAATAGACTCAACTCGTGCTCTGCAACAGAAGGGAATTTCAGCCAGGGCTGTGAATGAGAAACTGATACACCTGCAGGAATAGATATGCATGGATCTTAACAGCGCTTTTGAACTCCTGTTAGCTTAGTTCAGAAGGGACCAGCTCAGACTAGCCCTCACCAGCACTGTGAGTGCCCTCACCAGCACCTCTGTCACCACTCGAATAGCAGAGAGACAGCAACAGCAGTTATCACCTGCACACAGTGCCGTTCCTCCCTGGAAGGGTCTCCTGACATACAAATCTGCATCAAAACAGGCATTGCCCTAAGCAAATATTAGCTCTGCACCATAGATAAGGAAACAGAAGTCCATACCTTGCCCCTGCTTACACAACAAGCTACTGCTACAACTAGCCTCCAATAGCAGTCCCTGCTTAACCTCGATTCCCACACAACTGCACTTATAATGATGTGAGAAATTAGCAGCTTTGTGAGCCCCTCAGCCTCAGAAGCAGTGAAGCAGGGGAACAACCCATGGCTTCCTGCAATGAAAAGGCCCATAACATTCAGGCTGGTGGCTCTCCAACTTGTGTTGTAGTGGCTGAGGCATGCATGCATCCTTCTGATTATAATGGCAGTGTTTTAGGCAAATAACTTGTGCCATGGAATCGCTGCCTGCCACAGCTGAGTGACAATGGAGGATGAGGCTGTGATGGATGCACAGACCCCATGTGAGGGCATGCCAGACAGCCAGCACACTGCAGAGATACAGTAGCAACACACCACTTGCAGAGAGCTTTGTTTCTTTGTCAGGAACATTTCTTCTTTTCTTCTTTTAAACTAGATGACAGGGACCAATTAAAGTAATGAGCCTCACAAAGTATTTCCCTTGGCTAACAGCAGCCTGTATTAATGTTTGCAGAAGTGCAGCATTTGGGCCATAAGCTTTCTTGTTAGACGTTAATACTTTGCAAGATGTTTTAGCATCCTGTGAAGTTCTCAATTTATTAGACTGGTGCCTTTTTCAGGTCTAACAACTCCTTTCCTGTCTCCCATGGCTGACTGTATCCCAGTGCCCCTGTGGATGTGAGCATTCAGGCAACACAGATGTGATTGGCCAAGGCCCAGTTTCTCCTAGAAGAGCCATAGAGGTATGAATCCCAGCCAGGCAGTTTCTCTTCTGAGAGCAGAGCCTAATTTTGAAATTGTCTCATTTAATGTTTTTGTTTGTGGCCCAGGGTTTTTTGGTGGGTGAGGCTTAAGCTAAAATATATAATCTCTTCAAGTTTGATCTTTCTCAATGTGATAAATCAGTTTTGGAAAGAAAGCCACAGGATTAATTTTTTGAGATAGCTTGTTTTCGTAACTGTTGTAATAAATGACTGAAGAAAATTTTCTCTGTTGAACTTGACAAACTTCTGCTTACAAAAAAAACCAACCCAAAAGTGACTATTGACTTTGGCTTGGATTCTTCTGGCTTGTTCTAATCACCACTCTTATTATATTCTTGTAAAATGCCAGACTTTCAAACGTGTTGTAAATGCAAACAGTGAAAAGAAATTAAATGTGGAGATACAGCCAAAAAAACCCAGAGAGAATTTATTAACTTCTTCAGTTCCTGTTTCAGTGCTTGATCAAGCACTGAAAAAACCCTGGAATATGGATTCAGGTCTGAATCTACTTGCCTTCCTGAACAGGGCCTTTCCAGTGGCTGCCCTTCAAGTCTGTTGCAGAAACTAAAATTAAGGCACTGTTTCACATTCTAGACTTGATTTCCATAAATTGTGGGCAATTTTTTCAAATTTTTGTACCCGATATTAAACCCTTGGGGTGATAAGTGAGCATCACTGAGTTTGGAGGACTGTAACAGAATAGCTACCTCAGGCTCCAATTCTAGACTTGTGCTATAACTTCACTATGTGATTTGGGCCTTAATTTTATTATTGTATTGAGCCTTATAATGTATTTTGGTCAGCATCACCGTCAGTGAAAACTGCCTGGACATCTTGGTGGGAATTCAGTACAATAATGACCCAAGACTCCTCTTCTACCACCAACGCTTGACTAGGGACCACAAGAAAAACAGGATGGACAAAGGAGGAGATGTACAAGAATAGCACTGCATTTTGGTGGAAGGAAAGGACAGAGCACTGTAAGGATAGTTCATCATTATGTGCAAGAAAATCAGGCTAAAGAGAAAAGAGGGTAGAGCTCAGCGTACCCTCAAACACAGGCACACCTGCAAACTACCAAAAGGGGCTAAGATCAGACTTCTACTTTTTTGACAAAGCTTGTAGCTTGTACAACATTTCAAAAAAATAGCCTCCAGAAGGAGGAGCTATTAATTCTCTTTGGAAGAAAATAGTTGACTGAAAACAGGATTCAGACTCTAAGGATGCAAAAGCAATGTGGACAAGGCTACATCACTTTGATGAATCTAAGAGCTGTACCAATCACTCCAGCTTTTCATTTTACCTCAAGGTGCATAAATATTCCTCTGTTAACCATCCCCATCCTTTCCTTGTTTCACTACTCCTCAGTTTTAGACACAGATTGCCAAGCACTTGGAGACATTGCTGATGGTAAAACATAACACTGGAATAGTCCCCAGTACTCCTCCACTTTGGAAAAGAAGTGATTTAGGATTCATGTAGGAAATGCTCAGCAGTTGATCAAATAGATCAATGGGAACTCCGAAAATTCTATGATTCTGTGAAGTCAATAACAACACCCAACCTGGAGAGCTGGTGTCCTAGGAAGCCAGACAACCTTCACATCTGAAAATGACATGTCAATATCACAGTGAAACATTGCATTTATATATCATTTCACCTCCAAAGACACTCTACCATATGAAGTTATTTATCTGTACTAGGTCATCTTGGCATTATCATCCCTGTTTTAAAGACAAAGATATTTACCAAGATTCTGGACCTGTAAAGGGTTGCTGACACTACTCTTACACCAATGGCAGGAGTGTGTGTCACTTTGCAGGATGATGCCTAGCTGATTATGCCAAAGACACAGAGGCCAGGCTCTAGAACACAAATTTTACAGAATGTGGTTCTATTCAGGAAAGCAATTAGACATGTCCTTAAACTTGAGCATGTGCTTTTCTATTCTTGGAACAGAGTACAAGACTCATGATTACCAGTCTTTTGATCAAAGCATTATTCTTGTCATTAAGAATAATGTTAAAAACTTGAAGGAAATAGTTCTTTCAGATCAATCTAGAGGGCAATTTCATCTTGGATTCTGCTGTTGCTATTGAAGTCAGTGAGAGTTTTGGCATTCGTTTCAATATGATAAGGATCAAGCTCTTAATGCACACACTAACTTTTAATTGACTAAGGTAAAAGAATCAGGCTATTGTTTGCTTTGCACTCTCTTGAGATTTTTTGCAAAACAATGCCTTTCATGTTACTTCAATGACTGCCAGGTGCTCTGAACAGTCTGTGCTCTTCCATCCTAAAGCTAAATATAATGCCAATTACAAAAAACTTCACCAAAGACAATTGCCAGGTTTGAAATTCCTTTTAAAAGTCATTTGGTAACAGTTGCAAGTTGCTCACAACACTGAAACCAGCTATAAGAAATGATTGCTTTTATTGAAGAAAACAAAATGACCAGCATTATGTTAAATTGCATTCTCATATACTTGTACATTGAAATTGGAACTGTAGTGAAAGGAACAGAGAGTGCACAGACGGTAATGTAATATAAACTAATACTTGAAATTAAAAGCCGAAAATTGCACCAATCATCTTTACTTACAGAAGTAACTACTGGTCACTTAATCATTTGTTAACGATCATACCAAGGTAAGACAGCTACATGGCAAACTATTTTATTGCTATAGGCCTGTCCAAATCCCATTTTAGGTGAACTAATGATAGTCTACCAAGATAAATTCCCCATGTGTTTTGATCTTATGTACTGTTTTCTTCACTCCAGCTCATATTCTGTTATGGCATGTTACTAAACATTATTAAATACTTTGAGAAGCTGCCCTCACTTTTTCATAGCAGGTGAGGTCCTCCTTAGTGTACAATAACACCTCATTGCTGCTGCTGCTGAGTATCTTCAGGCTAAAAATATTAAAAAAACTTAATTGGTATAATGTAATAGGGAGAAAAGTAGGCAAATGACAAAAAAACCCAAACCATGTTTCATAGCAACTCTTGCTCAACCTCACTGCAAAGCAGATAAATTTCTGAATATTTTCAAAAGGTAAGCATTAAGATCCTGATTGTAATGTCAATGTCTGGGATTGATTCAAGACAGTCAGACCAGAAATCAGAACATTAGTAGTAACTTCCCAGAGAAATCTTTTATAAACAAGAATTATGTACATGATATGTATTGGAGCTGAAGGATTTATACACACACATACACACACACACACACACATTTGTATGCACTGGTCAGAAAATTACGCCACAGGCCTACTGTGTTTATCCTCCTGTACTGCAGAAGACATTACATGATCATTGTATATAATAAAAGGTCTGCCTTTCTGCTTATATTCCTTACCTCCTTAATTCAGCTTTTTCCAAGATTATTTTCTTCGAAAATATGCATATATCTATCTATATGCATATAATATCTAGCACATTCCTATAAAAAAACCCAAAACAATGAAACTTTGTTAGAAACATTTAAGTTTGAAACCATGGTAGAAAGAAGAGACCAGAGAGCAACAAGTAAACCTCCTTCATTTCTGAATAAAACACAACAGAGTCTGCATATTAAAGGAGGATTCTCCACGTTTTTTTCATACAGTTGCCCAATATCCTGCCCTGCCTAATTCTTCTTCTGCACTACTCCTACTGTCAATGGGGACAAAGAAGCAACTGAACAGTAAGTCCAGCTTGCCTACTTTAGAAATTTGTGGCAGGGAGAAAAGATCAATGAATTTTTAAAGATTCTTTGCTCTCTCTTCTGGTCACAGAGTAAGCTGAAATAACTTACTCGGACTGGAGAGTCAATACTAAGTTTATAAGGGAAGAGTCCATCCCTGAAAGACTTACTGTATTGCTGTTTAGATGAGCTTGAGTTTCTTCAAAAAGGTGGTAGATATACTACATGCAACTCCACACAGTCAGTACCATTTCTCAGTTCTGCTTTCTCTCTTTGTATATTTACTTGGGAAGGGAAGTCAAGGAAGATTTCTTTGTCAAGATCATGTTTCAGTATCTCAGACATGAGGCTGGGTCCTTCAGAAGATAGGAAGGTTAAAAAGAGTCTGTTGGCATACTTTCGGGAGGAAAGGATGCACAAACGAGCCAGTCTCTCCTCAGTACATGTTCACACCTTAAAATAAGACTTGTTGGAAGGCTTTGCCTGCATAATATATAGACTGTGTTATCAAAGGTGAAAACTGCATTCCCCGTTCCTTTTCAGCATTTTTTTGAGGGGACCTTCAGAATAAATTAGTCTTGAAACTCCAATTAAGTTATTTTCTCATTATACAATTTGCTTTATAGCTCACTGGTTTGTGATATACTCACTAGCCACTGCTTGGAAGGACTAAATATTATGTGAGTTCACCCTATCAAGGACGCAATGGCTTGTATAACCCTTTTTTCTCTGATTTCCTACAGAATCCCTCAAATCCCCCTCTTCAAAGGTATCATTTGCTATTGATCTCTGCTGCAGAAAAAAAAAATAAAAAATCCTAACACATACACTCAAAAAAAAGCTGAAAATTAGAGCAGCTGGAAAGCAAGAATCCCTTCCTGCAAAACAGGCTGAGATTTTATCATTTGAACTTGTTCTATGGGGGATTGGACTAGATGATCTTTCGAGGTCCCTTCTAATCCCTGATATTCTGTGGTTCTATACCCAGTAATAGAAAGACAGGAGGTATCATCCCACCAGCCAATGATTACAATCTGCATCTGAGGTGCACAAGATCCAACATGAAGTTTTGAGCTGGCCTGCCCACAGCCATTTTCTGAACCTGTCTCTTGCATGCCAGCTGGAAGGTCCGACTCCCACACTATAGATTTGACCACTCTCAATGCCTCTCATGATTCCATGATTCTATAAATCTATGATTCCATGACTCATTACAATTTATCCACTTCATACAAAAAAATTAACTACTTCTTGGCCCATAAACGGGATCACACAATGGATTTGGTCTTTGATGTCCCACATCCCAGGTAAGAGGCTGAATCACTTAGCTGTGTTTCTTTAAAACTCCAGAAGAGTTAAAGAGAAAGGTTGACTACAGACTACTAGATGAGGACACTATTTGGCTATAGAAAGATGCAGGTAGAAAACTGTTCTGGTTTAGGATGTTAATGCCAGTTTCTTATATTTCAGAACCTAAACAGTGGAGTCCTAGTAATGTTGGAGTGAGTCTATATTTCTACCTAAGCATCCCAGGGGAGATTTAGATTAGATGTCAGGAAAATCTTTTTCTCCCAAAGAGTGGTCAGGCACTGGAATAGCCTGTCCAGTGAGGTGGTGGAGTCACTGTCCCTGGTGGCCATCCCTGGTGGTGTTCAAGACCCATCTGGATGAGGTGCTACAAGACATGACTTAGTAGTTTAGTGGGTAGTATTAATGATAGGAGGATGGTTGGACTACATGATCTCCTAGGTCCTTTCCACCTTGTGTATCTATGATTTCTACAATTTCTATGTTTTCCATGATTCAGGACCACACTGAAAAGTGTCCTGTTTTGCCAAATCAGTGTTTTTCAATGAGTGTTCAAAGGTTCAAGAGAACATGATGCCAAAATTTTGTAAGCCATCATGGTGCAGTTTTGAGTAGTGTCCCCTGGCAAATTTTATATATAAGTTGCCTAGAGCAGTGCAGTACTTGTTCAATAGCATGTGGCAAAAATGACATCAGTATCAGGATTTACATATAAGTCACCCTCCATTGTCCAATGTTAAACAGATGATTTGAGGGAGCCCAGACACTGGGAAAGGATCCATGCAGTTTATCCATACTTCCTAAGACAAAAAGAGAAGTGGAACAGTTATCATTTGCTGCTGCAGTGTTTTGAAAGAAATTTCTTGAGCTGAGGTGGGCTGGAGCTAGACAAGGACAGGCAAAAATACCCATAGTAACTTTAAATCCTGACTAAGTGCCCTGGGGAACTTTTGTACCTTGATGAGCAGCATACGTTTTAGAAGTCTTTGCGTTTGTTGTTTGTCTTGTTCAAGATCCCTTTGGATTCTGGTGGCCGTGGTTTTATTAAAAACTACCCCTATTGTTGTGAGGGCTCCTGAGCTGATGGCCTTAGGTTGAATGCATGCCTTTACAAGTGGCTTGAAATCACTCACTGTCACACTGACTCTTCTGTTTCATTTTCTGCTTACTGAGCACAGAGCGGAGATGGATGCTTTCACCAGGTCTGTCACTTGCAAAGCCTTGGGGAGAGTGCCCAGAAATAAACATGGTGATTTTTCTTTCTTCCCTAGTAATACCAATGGAAGTCAACCTTTTCCTAATCCTCCTAGAATATTCTGTGGTTAAAGGAAAGAGATCTCCTCACCTATCCTTTGCACATTAACACCACATGCACACTTTCTGTAAACCCCAGTATGGAGATGGCTCTTTCACTGGAAGGTCGCCAGAGGCATGTTGTTCCATTCTCAAGTAACTCCAGCATTTTCCCCAACTATGTTTCCAGAAGAGTTCACATCAATCCCTCTGACAATGGAAACAGGGTCTCACTCAGCATTTGCCTTTACGTTAGCCTTACCAGTTCTTCAATTTGTTCTCTCACATTATTCTTTACTTGATATTTTTTCCTTCAATCTGTTTAATGCCAGTGATAAAAGCTGTCTCTTCTTATCTTCCTCCTCATGACATCCTCTCAGTGAATGACCCTGGATGTGTACAACTCTCAGAGCACATAGACATCAGGTGCCTCTATGAAACCAAGAGAAGTCAAACAACTTTTCTAGTAGACTTTCATCAGACAGTGTTGTTAAAAAAATGAGCAGAGAAAAACAATTTTTATTTTCTCTGGATATGCAGAGTTTAGGATCTGGAACTCTATAAAGAAAAGTAAAGTGAGACAGCACTCAATAGACACCAGAGATGGAATGGAAGATGATGACTGAGAAATTCTGAGTGAATAATGTGTTGCTCTGGATAAGGCCAGGTCAGAAAAGAGCCTTTCTTTATGTTGACATGCTCCTTACCAAGAGTTACACCAGAGTCCTTGGTATTGAATCTGTGGTACCAGGAGTGGTACCACCTCTATTTTGTGCCCTCACTGCAGAGTAGTGAACTACAAAGGCCTGTTGATTTCCTTAAGCACAAAGTGTAGCCAGAAGGGATAAGTTTCTCTGAGGTTCAGGACTGCATTTTCCCTTGTACTCTAGTCCACAATAATTTCAATTGTTCCCTTCTTAACAGTTTCTGAATAATTTTTCTTAATTTTTGTTTCACAAAAACTGCATAGACAATGAGATCAGAACTCTAAGATAAGCCAAATTTTCCCAAACTGTCTGATCAAAACCATCCTCTTCACTTCTGACCTTAAAAAAAAGAATGTAATTTGTGTTCTAATTTGCTGTCCTTTTTCTTCTTCTGTATACCATCTTCTTGTGTGGCAGTGACTACCTTTTGTGATGCAGGGTTTGTTGGTTTAGAGGGTTTTTTTTTGCTGATGCATGACTTTTTAATAAGATTAAGATGAAAAACAAGAAGTACTTTCACCTTGATCAGCAGGTACCTTCCCAGTCTCTTCCCGTCTGAGTAGCAATTTAGAAACAAAACCCTAAAAATCTTACATCCATCCACATGAACCCCCTGGATATTTTAGTACACTTTCTCAAGCTGGTCTTAGTCATAGTAACTGCATACTAGATCATCTCTGATAGCAAAACTTTGATCTTTTTTCATGAAACAAAGAGTTCATTTTCTAGTTTACTAAGCAAAAAAGACACCGAATTTAAGTAAGAAATAAAACAATTTAATATTATCTCACGACATTTTTTTATTTTGGTAGAGGAAAAGTTGTCTCAAAACTAGTCTCAAAGAAAATCAGGCACCAGCGGAAGTGCTCATATTTCATTTTTTTAGATTTAAGAAATCATCTTTACTGCAGTTCTGGAAACCTTGAGAGAGCAGCGATTGGTATGCAGACAGAGGAATGAGCATTATAGAATCATAGAATCA
>VZTM01003387.1:19624-29884 GCA_013400555.1 Jacana jacana | reverse complement strand
TTGAGAAACTGAGGACCTTACAATACCAAGAAACTGGAAAGGACCCTGTAGCAGATGAACTACTGTGTAAGCAAGTGCACATTAATGCACATTGAAAGAGACAGTTTGAGCTACTCATACATATTGGTGGTTTATTTGGTTTAAAAAAAGAGACAAATAAGAGATGACATTGTAGATTTATACATTAATGATACTGAATGTAGAAAGAAAGAAAGAAAGAAAGAAAGAAAGAAAGAAAGAAAGAAAGAAAGAAAGAAAGAAAGAAAGAAAGAAAGAAAGAAAGAAAGAAAGAAAGAAAGAAAGAAAGAAAGAAAGAAAGAAAGAAAGAAAGAAAGAAAGAAAGAAAGAAAGAAAGAAAGAAAGAAAGAAAGAAAGAAAGAAAGAAAGAAAGAAAGAAAGAAAGAAAGAAAGAAAGAAAGAAAGAAAGAAAGACCATAAAAATCTAGAGGAAACTGAAGGATTGGGCCATCAGTGAGATGTGATTATGTGTCATAAATGACTGTGCACAAGCAGAATACCATTTATGCAAATAACTAATTAGGTGATACCAGCACCCTCTTCCAGTTTGATACAATAATAACTTCTGAATGATACCCTCTGATTCTGAATAATTCTCGTATTCTAAATGATACAATCACATAAACTGATGCCTTCGTCTTTCAAATCATGCTTTAATCAACTGCTGTCCATCAAAATAGCCCCCTGCTGTGCTCATTTCAGATCCAGGGCTTGAGAAATTGAGAGTATAAACCAACCTCACTGTTAAAAAAGAAGACTAATCAGACTTAAGGATATAGAAGGATTTTGTAAAATAAATTTAGTGACCTATACTTAGAAAACATAGTATCCATGAACTCCTGGGTTTAGGTCATTTCCTTCCCCCGGAGAGAAAATAATTGGCAAACTTTAACCTTTCTCAAGCTTCTTATAATCAGAACTGAGTAATTATTCCAAAACAACTAAAGATGTCTTCTATGTGGTTACTTAACTCATGGAGAGAACCATACAGGAAAGAAAAAAACGTTGTAAGTATGGTTTACTGTTTATTTTTGTGCTATTACTAAAGTAAAAACAGGGAAAAACAAAAACAAACAAACAAAACACAAAAAAAAACAAAAAAAAACCAAAAACAAAAACAAAAACACACAAAAAAAACCACACAAAACAAAACGAAACAAAAAAAACACCTCACTTTTAATCCAGGCCTCCCCTCTGTACTACAGATAGAAAAAATAAAAAGGCTTTTTAAAAAGCCAAATAGCACAATAACTAAACAAGGCAAAAACATCAAAATTAAGTTAGCTATACAGTTAAAATTTAAGTTGGCAGATTGTAATATATAAATACTGGAATGAGGAAATCAAAGCTGATCTTATTTATTTTTCTCTATAATTTTATTTATTTGCAATGAAAAAGTAAATTTGAGGAAATAGGATGTCTGTTTTGGCAGTATCTATATGAACTGAGTATTAGCTTAAGACCTTTATCTTTTCAAACAATCTTACCAATTGAAAAAGTCGTCTTCAATGTATTGTAAAGATTGTGGATTCTCAAAGTACTATGGTCAATGAATTTCCATTTAGGCAAACATCTAGATGCCTTTCATAAATGGAATACTGTTTGCATTGAATATACTACAGTGGGGGAAAATTATCCTGTACCCATCCTCTGCCAATTCAGATACACGGTTTAAGTAACAATGAGACTCCAATGTGCTTGTGGCTCACAATGAATGTTCCGACTTGGAAAAAAAAATTGAAACAATTAAAAATCCTGAGGTGGGTATCCAGCACCTCCTGAACTTGCAGGGTAGCTGACAAAATTAGGTATGATGAAAACAAAGCAGCAAGCAAATCAGAGAAAATAACTGCATCTCTAAGACTCCTATTTGCAGGCATTCATTTTTGTCAACAGATGGAGTAAGGTGGGTATCTGACACAGTAAGACCTCTACTTCCTTGGGTGCCACACTGAGCAAAGCATTCCAGCATACCAAGGAAATTACACTGTGTGAGACAAATTTCTGCCACCAGTACTTCTGGCCAAGTGACATAGAGACTATGTCCTGTGTCCACACAGTGGACAGTGGACTATATGTCCACACAGTGGACTATTACTGTGTGAAGGCTCCATCCACACTGAGAAGTGGACAGCATGTAAAGGCACACCAAAACCTATGGATCACACTTTCCATCTCTACTGCCAGCTGTATTTTAGTGTCACAGTCTCTCCACTGTGTTAAAGACAATTCAAACTAAATATGAGTTTCCTGATGCTTTAAAGCATATTTAGTCTCACTTACGCAGATTTCATCCTGAAGAGATGGAGTTTGCTTGTCTTATACATCTCTCATACTCCATAGTTCACATTGATGCAGTATCTAAGCATGGGATTGACACTGTGGAAGTGTAATAGCGCAGAAACATGGAATAGTTTAGGTTGGAAAGGACCTTAAAGATCATTTAGTTCCAACCCCGCTGACATGGGCAGAGACACCTTCCGCTAGACCAGTTTGCTCAAAGCCCCATCCAGCCTGGTTTTGAACACTTCCAGGGATGGGGCCTCCACAGCTTCTCTGGGTAACCTGTTTTGGTATCACACCACCCTCACAGGAAAGAATTTCTTCCTAATGGCTGATCTAAATCTACCCTCTTCCAATTTAAAAGCCATTACTCCTCATCCTACCGCTACACTCCCTGATAATGAGTCCCTCCCAATCTTTCCTGCAGGCCCCCTTTATGTATTGGAAGGATGCTTAAAAAGGTCTCCCTGGAGCCTTCTGTTCTCCAGACTGAACAACCCAAACTCTCTCAGCCTGTCTTCACAGGAAAGGTGCTTCCACCCACTGACCATCTTCCTGGCTCTCCTCTGGACTCTCTCCAACAGGTCCATGTACTTTTTATGTTGGAGGCTCCAGGGCTGGACACAGTACTTCAGGTGGAGTCTCATGAGAAGGGAGTAGAGGAGCAGAATCACCTCCCTTGACCTGCTGGCCATGCTTCTTACAATGCAGCCCAGGTTAGGGTTGGCCTTCTGGGCTTCAAGTGCACATTGTGGGGTTGTGCTGAACTTCTCATCAACCAAAACTCCCAAGCCCTTCTCCTCAGGGCTCTGCTTTCATACCATTCTCTGCCCATCCTCTATTTGGGCTTGGGATTGCCCCAACCCACATGTAGGACCTTGCACTTGGCCTGGTTGAACTTCATGAGGTTTCCCCAGCCCATCTCTTGAGCCTGTGGAGGTCCCCTGAATGGTATCTCTTGACTCTGGTGTGTTGACCACACCCCACAGCTTGGTGTCATCAGCAAACTAGCTGGGTATGTGCTCAATCCTACTGTCCATGTCACCCACAAAGATGTTAAACAGCACCTGTTCCAATATTGACCCCAGTTGCCTCTTCCATGGTACAAAGATACAACTGCATCTGTAATATAATCATTCCAACAACTCACAAAGAAAAATGTTAGCTTTTCCTCCAATTACTCTTGTCCTTAAGGAATCATAAATACTTCAGTTTGATCTACCTTACAATAATAATGTACCTAATTGCAGCTCAACCTAGGCATAGCTTTTTGAAGCATACCTTCTTGCAAACTGTTAAGGTCACAATCAATGAAACAGCCTGCTTCATGTGGCAATGAAAAACTCACCCTGAATTTTTTCTCTGTGATGTTAGGTTGAACCAAGGAGTGTTACCACACATATGCTACATTTCCATCTTGCTCATTTACTCAGAAAATACGAACAATTTATTGAGCTGTCCACTGACAAATGCAGCAAAGAAAGCCTCTTTTCTTTTTTTATTCCAGAGGCTTTTGGATTCTCGTCAGAAGCACGGTGAAAGCAAGGATATAATAAAACATGAAAAACAGTCTATTACTTGCTAAAAGAAAGCTTTAATATCACATATATTACCATCAAAGTGGTTTGTAAGGCTTGGATAACTTTTCCTGTGAAGTGTAATGTAATATACAAGCATGTTTAAAAAAGGAAGGAAAAAGTACTAAAAACTTATTCAGCCTTGACATTTACTGAATACTTTAATATATGTTCACACCTAATGGAGGGGAAAAGGTAGCTGAGTTCTTTTTCAAATCAAGTAGTTACTATGTGCAATGTTTTCAATCTCTTTTACAAGGAATTAAAAAGGGTGAAAACAATTGACTGATTTAAAATTGTAAATTTACATTGATAACTTTGGAATCCTTTAAAAATCACAGAATCACAGCATTGTTACAGTTGAAAAAGACCTCTTAGATCACCAAGTCCAACCATATACAAAAAGACAACTCACTCCCAACAATCTCAGTCACTAGAGCATGCACTGAAGTACCACTTCTACTAGATTCTTAAATACCTCCAGGGATGGATGGTGACTCAACCACCTCCCTGGGCTGGCTGTTCCAGTACCCAGCCACTCTTTCAGTAAAGTAATTCCTCCTAATACCTCATCTAAACCTCCCCTGCCACAGATTCAGACCATTTTCTCTGGTCCTGTCATTATTCATGTGGGAGAAGAGGCCAACACCCACCTCTCTACAATCTCCTTTCAGGTAGTTGTAGAGAGTGATGAGGTCTCCCCTCAGCCTCCTCTTCTCCCAACTAAACATGCCCAGTTCCCTCAGCCTCTCCTCATATGACATGTTCTCTAGACCCTTCATGAGCTTGGTAGTTCTCCTATCAGAGCTTCAAAGAGGATGCAATGAAACATGATGCTGGTCCGAACTTAAAAGACTGGAATATATTCGTGTTTATAATTGACCCTTTTTCTTTTTTTTTTTTTTTAATGGTATAGTACTTTTATTAGTGGCTTCTACCACTACACCTGCAAGCTTCAGGATGAAAGATGAAAAAAAAAAAGATTGGAGTCTGGCAACAGTAACTTTTCCATGATTTTCTATTCACAGTCATTCATCTTGTTTTACCTGTATAGTGTTCTGACCATTACAAACAGGAAGAATATTTGCAGAATAAGATACTTATTCTTTGGGATGTTTCTGCCCTATTGCTTCTTTATTCTAGACCATGTGTGCCAGAGCATTGAAAGTCAGAATCAAATATAGTCACACAGCTTTTTTCAAACATCACAAATACTTATTACGTATAAGGCCAGTCATATAATTGTGATAGTTCCAATAACTTACAAACTTTATCATGCCAAAACATCAGGAATTTATTGGATCATTTAAGTCCATTAGGGTCAATTGAAGAGTCCAGATTAAGAATAAAATTTAAAATGAAAGAGTATTCAGCAGATAATGACAACTTCAATATATATTAATTTAAAATGTGCATTTCTTATTGTTCCTTCACTGGTTTTATAATAAATTTGATAGTTTAAAGGAAATTAAATTAAGTTTACATTGAAGTCAATCTACTGGTTTTGTTGATTCCTCAAAATAATGGAATTTGCACTGGCTTATTCATGCTGACTATTCATGAGAATACACTTGCTAACAAAGAAAATAAATTTCTATCTTATTTTTACAGACAACAACATTAATAGGTCTTCTGAAGACAGCTAGACTGCTGCGTTTGGTGAGGGTAGCACGGAAACTGGACAGATATTCAGAATATGGTGCTGCAGTTCTGATGCTCCTTATGTGCATATTTGCACTAATTGCACACTGGCTCGCTTGCATTTGGTATGCCATTGGAAATGTAGAAAGACCTTACTTGGCTCACAAGATTGGCTGGTTGGATTCTTTAGGAGAACAATTAGGAAAGCATTACAATAAGAGTGATGCAAGCTCTGGACCATCCATCAAGGACAAATATGTTACAGCACTTTATTTTACCTTCAGCAGTCTGACAAGTGTTGGATTTGGAAATGTGTCTCCAAACACCAACTCAGAGAAAATCTTTTCCATCTGTGTCATGTTGATTGGCTGTAAGTAGTTTTATCTTTTCCTTTTTTTTTTTTTCTTTTTTTCTGTGTTTGAAGCAAAGGATTTATCAGTCTAATCTAATAAGATTATAAGCATGCAGTTGGAAGGGCAAATTTCCAGTGAAAGTAATGTTATATGTGAAAACATGTTGTGATTTCCTCAGTGTCAGGAAGTAGTCAAATCACTTGACTACTTAAAATCTGTTATCCAAACCGTTAGAAATTTTTTGTTGTGTCTTAATGTCCATAAGCAAATCCTGTATAGGGTAGGAAGCTGAGTTTTGAGTGGATTTAGGAAACCATAGCCCATTATTTTTCGATAATCATAATTATATTGTATTTGCTAATTTACACTCTGAAGTTATAAACATATGCACAGATTCTTAACTCTGCCTTTTTTTCTTAAATTGTACTTAACCTTAGTTCCTAGTTCTTAGTTGTACCAAACATCCATAAAATTAGATGAACCTAACTTATAACACTAAATTCAGGACTGCAGGTCTCCAAAGATAAATATTAACAACTTGATTACGATTTGATATTTAAGCCTCAACTCTTAACTGAGTTAGTAATGATGCAATTAAATCAATAAAGAATGCCAGGTAAATTAACTCCACATCTCTGAAAAATTTGCTAGTCACATCTGAGCTGTTTTACATACATACAGAGTACATTATAAGGATTCTTGCATCATCTGCAAAACCCAGTGTTATGACTTAAATAAATTTTGTTTCTATTTAATCCAGCATTAATGTACGCTAGCATTTTTGGAAATGTATCTGCCATAATCCAAAGACTCTACTCGGGAACCGCGCGGTATCACATGCAGATGCTGCGAGTAAAGGAGTTTATACGTTTTCATCAAATCCCCAACCCTCTGCGGCAGCGGCTTGAGGAATACTTCCAGCATGCGTGGACATACACCAATGGCATTGACATGAACATGGTATGTTGTTCTGTTTTTCAGGCACGGATGCTGAGGAATAGATAAATGCATGAGAATTTAGACATTGTAAGTCTTCATTATTTATTATTTATTGTAAAAGTGCAAGTTGAAGAAGGTGAATATATAGCAATTATTAAAAATCAATTCATTGCAAGCTTGTCATCCGAACATTTCACCGCCTAGATTATTAGCAGCTATATCAGAAATCTGAACTCTTACTGTGTTTGAGAACAGCTGACTATTGCAGTTGACTATTCTAAGCTTAAGACAAGAAAAAAAAATCATAGGTTTCTTATTTCAGGCATAGCTGTTTCAGAATTTTGTGTATTCATTGGCCTAATTTTCCAGCAAGAGTACCTGTGTTGGTATCTACAGTTTTTCTTTTACACCACCTGTGGAGATCAGTTCTTTGTCAAAATCCTATCATGTAATATAGAATAGGTATACTTGGGGCGGGTGGAAGTGAGGAGCAGGCAGGCGGATTAGCTGCCTGCTACTATAATAGGTGAAATATTCTAATCATATGGTAGTCTGAACAGTAGTTCCCTTGCATTCATAACTACATAATTCTGCACTGAAAATCAACGTAGCACTACTAACCACAAATCCACAGCATCTCATATCCGGGAAGGGGCAGGCTACAAGACTCATACCCTCTGTTCTTGATAAAAAACCTTTAAATGCCCGTTATATAAAAACATATTATGTGGCCAGCCAAAAGGAATAACAGTCTGCTAATGAGAAAACGTAAGCATCTATATTTCTGGCTTATTTTCTGGAGACAGCAACACTTTTTCTGAAAAGTTGACATAGGTTTGAAGACACTGAGAGCATTGTGTATCTTAATGATCTGTGAACCTGTGTCTCTAAAGGGATGCTTTCCAGCGCTGTTCTGAGTTATAGATTAGAGACCCTCCATAAAGATGGAAAACCAAGAAAATCTATACATTTTTGTAACAATTTAACTAGAAAACAAGCTCCAAAAATTTGACATATTTTCAAACACCTTCCATGTGGTATGGAACACATGTTTGTGAATGACTATCAGAGTGGTACACTTTTATACAATAAGTAGAAACAGTGGTCTTGATTGAAAGTTTTTGTAAAGCTGCATCCCTGACAGCTTGACTTTATGGCTACCATTAAGTAAAGCAGATCTTGAAATTAAGACAGCAAATTAAATATTGGGCTGCATCTCCCACTTCCATGAGTGTCCCCTCCAGAAGGATATTATGCCCAGTGCAGGGCAAGGATACTTGTGTAAACCTCTGCCGGGGATTACTGTAGTGGAAGGCAGCACCAGTAGCTTCATCCTGCGTGGGACCAAATGGCCCTAATTCCCTCTGCTGGCAATGGGATTTTGGGGTACTTTTGGCACTTCACAGGATCAAGCCCTTAAGCTGCAGGTGGGTGCAGCCTAAACCCAAAGTAGATCATTGAATTATTTCTGAAGATATTACAGAATCATGTATGCCTACACTAATTCATAACCACTAATGAATGTATTAAGAACACCTGTTTCACATGAAATAGTAATTAAATCTGGATGTTGTCAGGTTAAACTTTGCATAATGCAGGTATCGGTGTACTGGACCTAGTCTTGGATTTGTCATTAATGTAAAATACTCACTAAATGGATTAAACACCCCATATTTTGCAATGTGATTGTGAGGCAGCATGGAGGTTTTTTGTAAATAAAATGTGAAAAAAAAAATCAAGTTTAGTATCTTGTTTTGTTACATTTTATTCTTATTCTATTCACAATTCTAACCCTCAAGTTTTATGGCAGTCACTAAATTTTCTATAAAAGTGAGTTTGAGTATATTACACATAGTGCAAGGTTAATATAAGAATTGTGTGATTTATGTTGTACTTATGAAAGATTTATCTCTTTCCTGTCTGCTTCATACCTAAATACATGGAATAACACCACCCACTGGTAAGAGCAGGAGGTATTTATATCAAATTTAATTCCAGTCTAAAGTGTGGAGAATATCCATGTTATCTGTCGGGTTTAGAGCTTGTTCAATGCTTTCTAATTTTAATTGTAACTTTTTGCATGACAAAGGGGTAGATAGCAAAGGGAAATATTCCAAGCAGAATCAGATGTGGGGCAAAATGGTTACTAAAAATCAGACATTAAAAAATGCTAATCAAGTCACATTTATTAACCACTGTTTTACCCCACAACTCAAATCATGCTTCTCTGCCCAAAAAAGGTCATGTGCATATCGGTTTGCATTAGATAGTTGCTCTGTAGGAATGTCACTCTGACAAAGTTGCCATGCTGATCATTCTGCATTTTCCTTTGTGTGAATGCTCTTAGTTCAAACCATATATGCATGTTAGCACAAGCACCAATGAAGTTTTCTTGGCTATAAGCCATGTGCATATGAGATAGACTTGCATGTGGTATTAACTTAATTTTGCATGCAATATTTGCATTTACACACCAAAGGGATAATACTGTCCTCAGACAAATATGTTTGACTCCTGTCAATATTTACTGGGAGCTTTTTGCAAATATCTGAAGGCAGAATTTGATCCAACGTCTTTCTTTTTCATTTCATGACTGAAAATTGAATAAAATTCAAAAACTCAGCCCTCTTTCTTCTTTGAAACGTGAAACGCATGAATTATTTACATTTCATATATATATATGTACATGCAATGCATACACTCACTCACATATATATATAAATAATGTTATATAATATATTTCAAAAGATGCTTTTAATTATCATCAGTAATATACCTAGGCATTCAGGAAAAGTATAAAAATTATCCCCAACTTTTAACCTCAGAAATAATACCGCACTAAGATTAAATAAACTTGATTTCCTAAACAAAATCCTACACTTTAAATTGAAAACCATAAAATAATGCTTTATGCTCATTTGAAATGGCTAAAATTAAAAATTAGCTTTAAAAATCTGAAGCTGAAATGTGCTGAGAATGTTGTTTATTTGTTCCCCTCTGCTTCATTTCTACATCTCTTTGATTATGTTTCATTGCATAATGTATTTTGATAAAAACAGTTCCAAATAAGTATGCATGGACTGGATAAACAGGATTTGGGATTTATTTTAATCTGGATAAGAATCTTGAGTCCATAGAATAGGCATAATTTAAATCATATTCCTGTGGTACACACTGCAAAGTTAAATTAAAAAAAAAAATAAATTATTTACCATGTATATTGTCTCATGAAAGATGTCACCAGTCCCAAAATTCTAAGATATTATTTCTATTTTTCAAAATATCCTGTTCTGTTTTTCCTAAATTCTCTTTGTCTTCTTTTCCCCTCTTCATTCCAATGTTATCAGTCCAGCACTGATAATAGCATGCCTGTGATGCTTACCCTAAAAAGATGACATATTTAGCGTTTGAAATTCTTTTTTAAGTTATGCATGTATTTTTTACAGCCC
>VZTM01003387.1:0-16307 GCA_013400555.1 Jacana jacana | reverse complement strand
TTATTTTGTGTTAAATGTCTTTTTTAGAAGATGTGTATCTCTCAAATTATGAGTGAGTTCTGATTCTAAACATGATTCTAACCATGAAATTCCAAGATTTTTCTCACTGGGGCCTGGTGGATTCACTCTTGAGGAGATGTTGAGTGTAACAATAGAAAAATACCAAGAATGAATGGAGCATTTGAAACCCAAACCTGTATTCAAATGATTCTTAATTCTGGATTTGCCATTGAGAATAATGTTCCTTAAAGATCAATTCCAGCTTTATCATTTTCAAAATTTTCTTTTGAAAATGATTTTATGTTTGCATTGCCTAGTCCTACATTCATATAACTTCAAGATTATGCTGGCTTTTAATTGTTTAGAAAAGTGTATTTTAAATTTTTCTTGTCACATTGAGTGTGTGACTGAAATGTGTTTAAAGATTCCAAAAGCTCACAACAAATGAAGTGAAATGCAATATTTAGAGTTTTGCTATTTTTAAGCTAATCTCATGAGTTTGAAGACTGCATGGATGATTTCCTGTTAGATTTGTCAGTATGTGTACACATAATGTATGGATATCGATTGCCACATTATAAGACCATAATGTTCAATACAATTGTTCCTGCTCTACACAGACCGTCAAAGATATCTGTGAGAATCAGATAGTTCCTTATTAATACAAGCTAAAAAAAACGATGGGTAAGAAATACTTCCTGCATGTAATGAAAATCTGAATATTAGGAATGTACATGGAGGCTTGGGTTGGAAAGACGTTGTCTGTATGACTCAGCAGAAAACTTAGTTTGGAAACAACCATTTCTGTATAGTGTCAGCTGCTGGACTTGGATTAAATACCTCACTACATACAATGTGCACACTATGGTAAGCTCTTTTTAGTAATGTCATGTATAACAACGTTTAAAAAAATTATCTTCAGATCACCTTTTTTCTTGCATTTCTAAACATGCATTAGTGGAGTTGTTTCCAAAACTCCATTGGAAATCAATGTTATTTTGACATCTGTTTCCTTCTAGACAATTGTGGTATTAAAGAATAGATGTTCATCCTCTCTGATGTATAATGACTATTTTAGAGTGTAAGCTCCACGGGGCAGGGATTTTTAATCACAGATATTTGAACAGGGGCTAGTATCTTTCAGATGTTATTGCCATATAAACAACTATTCACTAATATATAATGATTTTAGAACAGTTTCATGCTAAGTATAAATAAAAGGATCAAAAAAATTGTTTCTTTAAACAAATAACCAAAGTATCTTCAGAAATATAAACCAACACACATGGTCTGCATGGTTTTTGCTTAATGGTAAAGTACAATCCCTTGATAAATGAGATAAACAGAAGCTGATGTGAAAAATGAATACAATTTATCCTAAGGCTGTGCTCCTTACTTTCTAAAAGATCAAATACCGTTTACTGTAAGTACATCTGAACTGAAAAAATATTTCCTATTCTGTATCCTATAAAAAATGGAACTCTTCTAAATTAAATTCAGGTAGATGTATAGCAAAAGAATTAATTGAAAATAGGTCTTTTTTATTCACATGACTAGAGAAGAATTTAAAGATAAACACTTGCAACTTATCTCCACCTGTACCATTGACTAGATGTATTTGGTTACCACTGTCTCAGTATCAGTCAGTAAATAAGTTTCTACAACACACAATATTTTTATTTCAATATAATTAGATTAAAATAAAAAGTAATTGCATATTAAGGTATTTCTAGTAGTATAGTAGGTACTGAAAACAGAATGGCACCAGAGAAGCTTTTCATTTATCATGTTTTCTTTTGCTTATCGTTGTTGAATGCTGGCTTTTTCTGAAGATGTATAAATTTAATGTGGTAATGCCATGAAGCTCATCAAAATTTTGTATATATGTGTGTTAAAACATTCTGTTTGTTACTTCACAGCATTGATTTCCATTAGCAATCATAGAAACATGTCAACTCAGTTAAAGGTACAAATATTTCATTTGTAAATCACAGCTTGGCTTGTGTGGACAAAAGCCTCATATCAGAAATGTGTTCATCTTCTCCGTTAGCAATGGTTATGAGCTGTGAATATCTTTATGCAATGAGTGAGTGCACAGACCTTTATTGTGCTGAAGTAAGAATTAATATAGCAACGAGTGAATGCATTTTGTTTCAGGTTCTTTTTCTGTGCAGGAATATTTGCATGTTTGAAGAAAAACACTGCAGAGGATAAACAGGAATGAATTAAGACACTGCTGTAATGACAAAAAGACACATCCTATTCACATATTCGGATGATCAGTAGCATCAGATCATGTTTTTTCCTTAGAAATATGCATCAGATGAAGCTGGTCCTGAGAAAAGCATATGACCCATTAACATCATTGACAGCAGATAACAGGATTTAACAGAAAGGAAGGGTGGTGCATAATAATGTGTCAGGCTCATTCCTTAACACAGCGGGCACAGGTGGACAGTACTTCCACAGAAGTCAGTACCAGAAATGTTTATTGATTCTAAAAGAATCAGGAGTAATATGATACTAGACAATTTAGAAAAGCTCACACATAATGACCACATTGTAAGTAGCTCACTCTTTCACTTCTAAACAAAATTAACATGTAACCATGGTACCCAAGAGGAATCCTGTGGTTCTACTTCAGGCAAACTCCCGTTGTTCTGAGTAAGAGATGAGCAAGGACCATAGCAACTAGCCCTGCAGTTTGCTGAACTAATCATCTGTCTGCGTAAATCTGATAACATAACTGTTTCAGTGGCACATGCTGCTTTTTATGATCATCATACATACTTACAAGCAGAACATATTTAACATGAAAATCCCATTAGAATGCCTTCTCTCTGAATAATACCTGATCATGTTCAGACAGCCCTCATTTTACAAATGTGATGGTTGTTTCAGCAAAGACCTCCCATGTTAAATGCAGTACTTTTAAAGTGGACAAAAAGGAAATAGGCATATTAGTCCAAATCAGTGAAATTCAGTCAAGACTCTCCCTTTAGCTGTCTTACTTGTTATTTTACTGCAGTATATTCAATTGTACATGTTCATACCATTTCTTGCAGTGAAAGAATTTTGTAACCACTACATATGTTAGTTTGAGGATTAATATTCACATTGTATAAATTTTGCAGTATAGATTAAACTATGAGCTTGTTGAATTGTAACACAGTGACAGCTCTCAGGGATACCTCTATTTGTATGTTACTTCTTTTTTTTTCTGTCCAGGAAGAAAATATAAAAATTATATAAAGCAACTTTCATAGTATTCACATGAAATCGTTATGCTTGCCTTTCCAGGTCCTGAAGGGGTTTCCAGAATGCTTACAAGCAGACATTTGTCTGCACCTCAACCAAAATTTGCTTCAGAACTGCAAAGCTTTCCGGGGGGCCAGTAAAGGCTGTCTTCGAGCTTTGGCTATGAAATTTAAGACAACACATGCACCCCCTGGAGACACTTTAGTGCACTGTGGAGATGTTCTCACTGCGCTATACTTTGTATCAAGAGGGTCCATTGAAATCCTTAAGAGTGACATTGTTGTAGCCATTCTTGGTAAGTAGATTAATATATGGTAAAAGAATCAGGGGGTTGAAAAGAAATAGCCATTGTTATTCCTGGGGGAGGGAATTTGTGGTTTATTTGCTGGTATTTAAAATCAAGCAGAAAAAAATAATGTGTTTAAGGTGCAAATTACTGCAGTAATTCATGTGCACCAAAGAACCTGCAACCTCTGATATCTAAAATATAAGAGCGGGAATGAGTCAGATTTATTCGCTGGTAAGTGGTAAACTACAAGTCAATGCAAGCAGATATCAAGTTACTCCAGTTCTGATTATGCTGCCAAGAACCAAAGTCAAGGACACCCTTTTCTTGAGCTGTGTATGAGGATACTGAGACACATAGACCATTGACATGCTAACTGGAGAAAAAGCTGTATCTACTCTAGGCATTCAAAATGTCTTCCAGAGATTTTTAAAAAGTCTGCTTCTACCCACTGAGCACATAGAAAAGGAAGAGAATAACAGACTCACCTGATCTAGATTGATACTTAAGTGTAATAACACCAGTGCTTCCTCTATATTTGTTATTAACACATTCTTGTTTGTATAGCATGGGGAGTTGTTTTCTTTCCCAATGAAGATGCCTCAGATCAATGTTCAGTCCAGCTGGGAGCTCACCTGCACCTGGTGATGGCTCTTTTGGAAGAACCAAATTTGTTTGTGGAAACAATAACACTTTTTTAGCTACAGCAATTTTAAAAGTAAAATAACTGAAACCCTACCTAAACAAGACTACTGATTTGTTTCTCCAATTTAATATCAGGTAATAAGAGTGCAAAGAATAACTGAGTAGATGAGTAAGGATTTTACTGTATGGATACCAACACCAGCTGTAACATCATACATCATGTAACATCATGTTCTCCTTTCTCTTTATCATCACCGTAGGAACTTAGAGCCAGATAAGTAGCTGAAGCAAAATGTGGACTGGTAGCAGTGTGTTGCTATTAATCCACTTGTGACTGATTATTCTGCTAGTACTTTGCAGGGTGAACGCTTGAGCAGAAGTACAAAGGTGTGCCTACAGCAATCTTCCTTAGGTTTAGATAGTGATATCAAGATAATTTGTCATCTCGTGCTGTTGCACCTCATCAGCTAGGCCAGCTTTAGGCTCAGGCAAAGTAGGGAGCATGCAATTATAACACCATGAGGTTTTTACTTACTTCTGTGAGTGTCTTCCCATGATTGTGAACAGTATTGTTCATTAAGGATTTCACTTGTTACATTAAAAACTCGTAAATTTCCAGAACAAGAGGGAATGGCTGCAAGCTGCAGCAGGGTAGGTTTAGGCTGGACACTAGGAAAATGTTTTTCACAGAGAGAGTGGTCAGTCAGTGGAATCAGCTGCCCAGGGAGGTGGTGGAGTCACCATCCCTGACTGTGTTTAAGAGTAGATTAGATGTGGTGTTGAGGGATATGGTGTAGGGGAGAACTTGTAGAGTAGGGATGATGGTTGGACTTGATGATCCCAAGGGTCCCTTCCAATCTGAATGATTCTATGATTCTATAGCACTTACAGAATCACAGAGTCAAAGAATGGTAAGGGTTGCAAGGGATCATGTAGTCCAAACCCCCTGCCAAAACAGGTTCACCTAGAGCAAGAAAGTATCCAGGAGGGTTTTCAATATCTCCAGAGACGGAGACGGCACAACCTCTCTGGACAGCCTGTTCCAGTGCTCTGGCACCCCCAAAGTAGTTTTTCCTCATGCTCAGATGGAATTTCCTGTGTTCCAGTTTGTGCCCATTTTCCTGTTGCAGGGCACCACTGAAAAGAGCATGGTCCCATCCTCTTGACACCTGCTTTTTATATATTTAGAAGTATTGATGAGATCCCCTCTCAAGTGCATTTTTCCAGGCTAAACAGATCCAGGTCTCAGCCTTGCCTCATGAGAGAGTTGCTCCATTCCCCTGATCATCTTCATAGCCCTCTGCTGGAGTCTCTCCAGTAGTTCCTTGTCTTTCTTTAACCGGGGATCCCAGAACTGGTCACAGTTCTCTAGACGTGGCCTCACTATGACAGAGTAGAGGGAAGGATGACCTGCCTTGACCTGCTGGCCACACTCTTTTTAATGCACCCCATGAGATCATTTCTCACCTTGGCCTCAAGGGCACATTGCTGGCTCGTGGTCAACTTGCTATCCACCAAGAATCCCTCTCTACAGAGCTCCTTTCCAGCAGGTCAACCCCTAACCTGTACTGGTGCATGTGTTTAATGCTCCCTAGGGGCATGCTCCCTAGGTGCAGGACCCTACACTTGCCCTTGTTGAGTTTCATTAGGTTCACTTCACCCAACTATTTAACCTGTCCAGGTCTCGCTGGATGGCAGCACAGCCTTCTGGTGTGTCAGACACTCCTCCCACTTTTGTGTCACAGTAAACTTTCTGAGAGTACACTGTCCCCTAAGTCTACTTTTTGCCCTGCTTTTTCCAAGCAGGATCCTGAACTCCACCATCTCATGGTCACTGCAGCCAAGGCTACCACCAACCTTCACTTCCCTAACTAGGCTTTCTTTGTTTGTCAGCACAAGGTCCAGCAGAGCACCTCTCCCCTTTGGAAAAGAGGACTATTAGAAGGACTATTGGCTACCCTCTGTTATATCACTATCTCCTGTTACATTTCATGCCTTTATCTGTTGTCTCTAATAAACTGCATTTGATGAAAGAAAAGAGTTTTGATCTGAAGACATAACAAGATGAAAAAGTGATCACTTTTCTTGGCAGCTTATTTCCATAGTGAATAATTTTTATTGTTAAAAGTGTGTGCTTTATTTTCAGTCTAAAATTATCTTGCTTCCATATCTTTCCATTGGTTCTTGCTATACATTCCTTATTACATTCTAGAGGCATTTAGTATCAAGTAATTTTTCCTCTTTATAAGGATATACTAAGTAGAATCAGCTTACTTCTTAATCTTCCTTTTGATAAGCTAAAAAGACTGTGCTCGTTAGGATCCTCCCTGTAAGCCCTTAAATGACTTCTTGCACCTTTTAGCCAACCCATCTGAAAGCTGCTCGCCCCATTTTCAGCTTTCTTTTTAGAAAATGGGAGAAACCAGAACTACTTGCTGTAGCCTAATATAAAAGCCACAAAATCACCCCTGTATTCTTTTTTTACCAGTCTTCTGCTTCTCAGTTGCTATGACCAGTATTCTTTTACACAAGTATTTTCCTAGTTCCCCCCAGTCTCCATTTTTCACGTAAGCCCTGCAACCACTAGTTTAGAGCATATTATCACAGGTCTGATTGATTTGGGGAAAATAAGCAGTGAATGGAGGTGAAAATTTTAGCAAACAGGTACCATGAATGTGTCAACGTTGAATAAAAGAATTGTTATAGCTTCACAACAGAGGCAGCTATGTTTAAAGAGCTTCCCTTAATTTTCTGTTAAAATGTATTTCAAGTATGGTCTCTTTCTTCATGTAATTCTTAACAAAATGATATTCCAAGCCAGCCAGGTCCTGGACTCTACCAAAGAACAGAAATTAAATCCTTGTCATCATAAAAATATGGCTTAAATCAGCAAGTAATGTTTTAACAGGAAAGGACAAAGAGCCTGCTGTTTGGATGAAACTAAAGGAAAACTATGATGAAACTAGATTTTCCTTTTACTTAGTCCAGTTCTATACCTATGTAATTTCATTGATTTAAAAATTTTACCTTTCATGCTTAATAATAACACTTTTGATTTACAACAACATCTGCATAATGGTAATCTGATTGTATCACTTCATGTAAAATCAAGCATTCTACACCGCTATCATAAATACATCATTCAATTTAATGGCTTATTCATGTTTAAAATAATAATCTCCATCTAATTTTCTTTCTGCAGGGAAAAATGATATTTTTGGAGAGATGGTACATCTTTATGCAAAACCAGGAAAGTCAAATGCGGATGTGAGAGCTTTAACTTACTGTGATTTACATAAGATCCAGAGAGAAGATCTACTAGAAGTTCTGGATATGTACCCTGAATTTTCTGATCTCTTCCTTACCAATCTAGAACTGACTTTCAATCTGAGGGATGAAACTGCAAAGGTATGTGAATATGTGATTTTTTTCTTAATATTGGGCCAAATTTTCCCAACAGTAACAAAACTTGAAAGCAGAAACTGAAAACCCAAGGTTAGAAAACCTTAAAGCTAAAAGCCTGAGGCCAAATCCTATTTTTAAGAAAATATACTCACCTGATTGCTCCTACTGAAGTCAGTTAAACTCAGCAGAAGTCGATGAAATTATTCAGATGAAGTTAATCTAACAGGATTTCATTCTATATTTAAATAGCATTAAAGTTTCTGCCAGGGGGATTTTGAATATTTTTTTAAAGCCATGGAAAATATGCTTTTTTCAGATGACTATAGCCTGGGTCACCACAAGGGGAACTTTTGACACCACATATAATTGTACAACCATAAAATAGATATAAATCAGATTATGTGGATTCATTCTGTGCCTAAAATTAGAAAATATTTAATTGTCTTTCAAACATGAATTGTTAATTCTCTTATCTTGGAATGCACCCTACCTCCTTAGAGACTAAAAGCATACAAAGGGCTTCTCAAATTTCACTCAGTTTTCAGATTCGCCGGGATCTTTTGGTCTCTTTTTCCCACAGTGATTGTTCTATGTGTCCTTTTTTGCGCAGATTGCATCTTCAGGAAAGTAGAGAAATTACCACTGTTTCCTCAATTCAGACTGCCAAATTAAGACTGCAGTCTGAACTGGGAAAGAAAGGGGAAGTTTGGCAGAAGTTGGAAGGGACAACACAGGCCACCAAATATGGACTACACTATCCACATAATGACTAGTTTACATTTCATCATTTCTGAGATACTACCCTGTTGTAGCTTTAGACTATACTTTTAAGGAAAAACAGTTTCAGTGAGAAGGAACTAATATAATTTGGCCTCAAAGGCCTTCTGACAAACAAGGAGACAAAGAATACAAGTTTTGTGCTGTAAATAGTAGGATCTTTACTAATCACATGTGGATCTTTACCTCAAAAAATTAAAACAAATATAACTTCTGACAAGAAATGCCACTTCTTTTTATGCTGAGATTTTTTTTTAAATATATGATTGTTTGAAAATAAAAGACCAGTTCTAATTTTTATTTTTAAAATCATCCTTTTGTGGTTATTGAAAAGGTCATCATTATTAATTACATGTGAAATACAATACAATGAACTAGTCTAATGAAAACTTTATATTAAAAACTGAAAGTTTTATATTAAAAACTGAAAGTCCACATATTTGAAAAGCTGCTTTAGGATAAATTCACATTGACAAATTTAGTCTGAGCAATTATTTCCTGCAATTACATTGTCATCAATGTTTTACCATTATTTTTTCTTCAGAACTGAGAACATTGAAACAAAGTTCCATCTTCTGTGTTGTGGTGTGGAATACACAAAGAAAGTTCTCAATACTGATATTCCTGAGATATTTTTCAGTTGTTACTCCTTACTGCTGTACCAGCCACTAAGAAAATAACTAGACTTCACAGAGACAGGGAAGGGAGGACAGTCTCACCCATGCCTCTGAGCTTGCAAAATCAGCGTTTTCTCTAGGAATTACATTTGCTTTCCACTGCCTATTGCGATCCAGAAAATCATCCCCCAAAAGAAGTGATGAGTACATTCTGATCTTCAAAACATCACTTGGATCCAGATTTGTTATCTGAATAATAGGTGCTTCTGCCTCAACTTTTGCTCCTGTCCTATTTCTGTAAAAGTGCCTTTTTCTTCCTGCAGTTATTCTACCAGTGGGCCACCACTGAAGCACCTTACCCACCAGGTTTACAATGAAGGGAATAGAGAAAGATGTAAACACTTCCCACTTCTTTCCCTCTGCCCTTCTCCCACATGCAAATCTGCTTACTTGAGTGGTATGGGAAACCTCACTAGCACAGGGAAGGGAAGTAGGCTGAAGCCAATGCCATGGGTATGTACACAAAGAGCATCACTGGTGTTATATTTGCTTATTTGTAAATTTCTCAGAGATGTAAAGGTGACTTGTATTTCTTAAGGCAAAAAGCACATCCATCTGTAAGATGGATAGAAAAAGACAATACTGTGTTCTGCTATGGAAATGAGTATCTGAATGAACTGAATCTGATAGACAGGAAGGAAGGTCTAGAGAGATAAAATAATGAGGGGAGAAGTGTCTGGTATTTGTCAGCCTTATATTTACTGTTATAAAATGTAACCTTTATAAACATTAACATCTAGTTAAATATAAATCTAATTACAATCAGTTACCACTTCACTTCCTGCCATAGTTTACATTCTCTGTTAGAGGTTATTTAATTTTTTTTAATTAATTTTTCTGAGGCTACTTAAACCACATCTTTATGAGTTCAGGAAGCTGGTAACACTTTAATATATGCCTTTCTACGTAAACTTATTTATGAGGATACTTTTGTTTCATCATCAGGTGGTGACTTGGTTTTGCTAAATCCGCATGAACTTTTTAACGTTATCATTGAGCAATACCATTAGCTGTGGATGGAGAGGTTGATGCAGACTTTCTTGTCTAATATTGCCTTTCTTAAAGCTTGAACATGATTAACAGTCAATCATCTGTTGAAAACCTGCTCTCCTTAGATGGGACTAATCTGTCATTATGTTTCATTTTTCATTAATCAAGTCTGACCTTGTAATAAGATCACAAACTACTAATGATACGGATGGAGATAACTGCAAACTACGAAGACGGAAATTGTCCTTTCAAAGTGAAATAGAGAAAGGTAATTAACTTCATTTCTTACATTAGACAGCATTGCTTCAGTATTCATTTGTATTTCACTTGCTAATGCTGGGTACATTAGGGTCCCACGTTGGCTGTTACTGTAACAGCTCTTGAGAATCCATCTGGGCCGCAAAAATGCTCTGCGCGTTGTCCCCTAGATGGTTATATATAACTACAGCACATCAGCCTCACCCTTCCATGACTTCACACCTATCAGTGAAGACCTGCTTAAATGCTAAGCTATCTTATTGCCTTTGAGATATATATATATGTATGTATAATAACTCTTAATGTCTATTTGCTGAGATAGCATGTTTTATACTGGTTAGAGATGCTAGTCTATTGGATTATTTATTAGCAGCATTGATTTTATTTCCTCAGCAAAGTGCTTTCTTGAACTTCATACTAGGTAGTGTTTCGCCCTGGAATTAAAATATTTTGTTTTCAGGACACAGTAGATTCACCATAGTCAGATTTTGATTCATATGGTAATGTGTAAATGGCTGTCCTGGCAAGACTTCAGGTAGCATTTTCTATACCTATGTTCACCTTAGAGTGGTGAATGAAGAAAAATTCAGGGAAATGTTAAACTATGTCACCAGTATTCAGTATTGCTAAATGCCAGGAACGGTGGATAGTAGCTCAGAGAGCAACAGTCATAAAGACAGCTAAACTGATACTTCCAGGATTTTAATTTTTGTGTAGGGAAAGCTCATTTCCTTGAATAACATTACGCATTTACAGTCAACTGTTTGTCTGACAAATTAGGTTTCTGGTATGCCTGTCTCCACAGCTAAACCCCAATCCTAAATACTGCAATAGAGTTGCAAAGTAGCAGGGAATGCTTTGGACATACATAGTAGGTATAATGCTTGATGAAGGAAGACTTTAATCCAGATTGTGGCTACTCAGAACAATGACATTGCCGTTCGATCAAAGAAGCATCTTCAGGGCAGGAAGCCAAGACTGACAACAAATCTGTCAGGAAAATGTCCCCATGAAATATTCAATCTGCTCTTCACAAAGAATCTGTTGACAGAGACGCTTTGCCTGACTAACCTTCTCATTTCTTATGAGAAAACATATGCTGCCACCTAGGCAAGATGGAAGTGGTCTTTCATGTTTTGCCTCCTGCAGAATTATGAATAGGCTCCTCAGGTGTCAATGTGGTACCAGGACCCCTAGGCTTCTGTGGTTATTGCCCAGTAGAATACACTGAAGATCCTCATGGAGACATTTATTTACATTAATTTTGAAAGAATATAATTTTCCACAGTTTTTTCTTTGAAAAAAGAACTTGCATCATTGGAAACATGAGACAAGATTGGCAAGAAGCTCCATGAGCCAGTAATGTGCCCTTGTCACCAAGAGGGCCAATGGAATCCTGGGCTGTATAGGGAAGAGTGTGGCCAATAGGTCAAGAGAGGTCATTTTCCCCCTCTACTCTGCATTGGTGAAGCCACAACGGGAATACTGCATCCAGTTCTGGGCTCCCAGTTCAACAGAGACGGGGAAGTCCTGAGAGAGTCCAGCATAGGGCAACAAAGATAATTAACAGATTAGAGTACCTTCTGTATGAGGAAAGGCTGAGAGAGCGGGGACTCTTTAGCCTGGAGAAGAGAAGGCTGAGGGGAGGCCTTATTAACGTTTATAAGTGTCTGAAGGGTGGGTGGAAGAAGGATGGAGTTGGACTCCTCAGTGGTTCCCAGTGACAGGATGAGGAGCAACGGGCACAAGCTAAAACATAGGAAGTTTAATTCAAATATGAGAAAAAAAATCCTTTAGGTGAGGGAGACGGAGCACTGGAACAGGCTGCCCAGGGAGGTTGTGGAGTCCCTTCTCTGGTGACCTTCAAGACCCGCCTGGATGCAGTCCTGAGTAATGTGCTCTGGGCAATCCTGATTTAGCAGGGCAGTTGGTCTAGATGATCTCTAGAAGACCCTTCCAACTCTCAAAATGCTGCAATTTGGTGATTCCTTAGTCCTGATAATGACTGCATAGTATCTGGTAATGTCTACGTGTGATAGGTTGGAAGTCCATCTGACAAGAAGATGCAATCGTAAGGGTCCTTTGCCAGGAACTGAGTATACTTTTGGCCCACAGTCACTGCTCTTCTCTGATCCCTGTTCAGATTCTCTATATGTTGCCCTAGCTGCAGCAAAAACCTTGTAGTCACAGACCTTCAATGTCACTTTTCTGTGGCTCATCCTACATTGTGTATGAGGCTGTAAAGTATTAGAGGTTACTACTGGCTTGTAAAGTAATATTCTCTTGATTTCAACACTTTACATATAGGAGGAAGTGGTACCATATGTTGATACAGCATAGTTAGTCTATAATGATAAATATTTGGGGATGATCCTGTAGAGTGTCTCAGAAGAACTGGAGTTCCTGAAAACACAGCTGCACAGCTGGCAAATGCATTTCTGGGCACAGTATTCTTACAGACAAAAAATATGTGTTGCATGACAACTTTTAACCATCATATTTTGATTTCAGAACTACACTTTGAACAGGATAGAGACACTCACAATTCTTACTTTTATATTTTGATATTTTATGTTGCACTAAATTATTATTGACTTGTAATTAGGGGGGGAGGCTGTGCTCACATTGGCATTCTTTACTTTCAGCTGTTGATCTACCAGTATATTATGAAGCTTGAAATTGTATTGTTTCCATCTTTAGTGTGATCATCAGCGATTTTATCCCTTTTGGAGTGCTAAAAATGGGATTGTGTTATCTCAGCCTTTCGTTCATGCTAGCCTGATTTGGACCTTGTTGCCATGGTAACTCTTCCTGCACAAGTTTTATCAGAGGTTAAACAAAATCAACACAGCTCTCTGTTATGCATCTGCAGTTAGTAGCACTACTTTTCTTATTCCATGCAAGATCTTCTCACTCCCCCTATACATATTTCCACCATTTCTTGTCTGTGTCAACAAAAATAGATAGTACTTTGGGCTCCGCCATAAAATGATTTTAAAGGGTATAGGGCTACTTGAGGGACCAGCTTGTTCTCTGCAATACTACAGAAGGGACTGCAATACTTCCAGAAAGGACTGCAATACTACAAGAGATACCCTGCAAAAATTAACTCACACACTATATAGCAGCTTATTCCTGCCCTCATCCAAAAGAAATTAATTTCAGGTCTTTCAGAATAGTGGATGATATTCCTTGCACAGGTGCAGGTGCAGCCTTAGCTAGTTGCCATGGATGCTTGATAGTCAGCCAAGAAACTCTCCATGACTGCTTAAAATAAGCAGTACTCCTGCCTGGCAGTTCCAAACAAAGCTCTCAGCTGGGTTGGCAAGTTCATCTCCTGCTAAAAGCTGAGGGACAACGTGCTGCTCCATCTACATTCAGCAGCACAGAATGCAATCCTTCCTTGCTCCTTTCTCATTCTCCTCTAGTAGTTCTGTGTGAGTTAGCTAATTTCAAGGGACATACATAAGGGCGAGAAGTTTCTTTTCCCCTGCTAGTTCTGAGTGCAGATCTATTATCCCATGCTGAACAGGACATCACTAGAGTTGGTTACAGCAATATGAAATCCAAGCATACAGGTGAAAAATGCAAAAGATAAGTGGCAGAGTGTAACTAAGATCACTGAAAGCTTGAAAACTTGAGGCTTTGAAAAGACTTTTCCTGGTGTTCAAACATTATTGTTTTTGCTAACATCTTGTTTAACTTTGTGTTTATGTTGGATCTAAAATCTTAACCTTCCTGGGATTGTTTCAGGGTCCAATTATTCTCACTAAAAGATATTGTTTGCATTTAACTTTAACTCATATAGCTGAAGGCTATCAAAATTCTAGACCTGTTCTGGTCATTCACACATAATTTTCTTGAAACCCTAGAAGCAATCAGGTATGAAATGATTTTCAAGGAGAAAATTTGGGGTTAAAACCACACTTGTTACACAGCCAAATCATAGCCAGTCTTTGTTCTTTTGACAGGGTGTAGGAAATCTTTTAATCATATCCAAGGTAATTAAAATACCAGATAAATAAATCAGTGTGGACATACTAACTGGGAATGTAATGAAGATTTCATGGAAATAAATCCTTATAAATCCTTATTCTGGATTTTTAGCTGTGATCCAAACCCAAGAACATCATCCCATGAACTCTAGTAGAGAGGATGACAGGAACTCCAGTGGGGTTATAACATTAAATTAGTAACTGGCAATACTTAATCTTTAACTTTTGTCAGCTGGCCCAGGGAACTCATAACCAGGAAATATTATTTTTATGGATGTGATTTTAAAAGCACACAAAAGAAAGCTCTTACAAAATCTTGTTACACAGCTATCATATGCACTTGCCTATGTTGATAGAGTGTAACAACCAAGTGGAATATAAATAGCATTTTGCAGTGTTTCCTTTTAAGCATATTGTAAACTAATTAAACTTATACAGCACCTAATTTTAATTTGAAGAGTTATGCTTCTTGACCAGACTTTTCCAAAAGTATCTACTGATCTATTCTCAAAGTAAGCACAAAAGCCATAGATCTAATAAACTTCTAATTAAATCTTGATTAGTATAGCTATCTTAAATGTGAAGTGCTTGTAGGTACTATTCAGGCTAAAATGCCAAATCATATTAACATAGCTTTATTACAAAAGGTATCCAGAGGCCACAGCTGGCAATATAGAAAACAAGGAAATCTTTCAGAAATTGATTCTCCTGCCTAGAAGTATGAGGTGAAGCAGGACCAAGAGAATGGGGGAACACACCCCTGCCCCTGCTCTCTCCCATTCTTGTCCCCTTTCCCCAGTGTATTTATTTAAATGTTTACTTTATGAATAGATGACTCAGCCAAGCACTGTGCTGTATCCCCAGCAAGAAAGAAGGATAAGAATCTGGACAAAAATTAATTGAAGCTCTTACTTAAATCTGTTACACTGTTAGTATTATGCTGATTAAGTTTGCTTGGGCTTAATTAGAAAAGTTTCTAATATTCAGACAGAGTATCAGGTGGTTAAATGACCAGGAAACAACTAGTATCTGGGCAGGCAGCATATGGCTTGGAACAAGACCTCATGTCCCCAGAATCTTCAGCATGAAGACCCTAACAAAACGTAAGTGGTCATCAGAGAGCACATCACTGCAGTTGTCCATCTGCTCCTATTATTGCTATTGCTACTGCTGTTACCACAGTTCCTAGGAGTCACCTCCAGGAGCTTTCACATAAGAGTTGTTTCCAGCAGTTGATCCCAGAGAGGCTTTTCCCAGAAGCCAAATCTGACTGCAATGTTGTATGCAGTCACACATATCCATAGCCATCCTTAGGAAGAAAAGTAATAGTAGTACTACAGTGAAAGAGAAGAGAATTCTAAACTTGATGGGAGAACTGCTTTGGCCTTTGCCTGAATCCCTTCTGAGATACATGTTTATAATTTTTGGTTTCAACTTTTTAAAGTATAGTATTATTTCCAGAAGTATAAATCAAGAATTGTCCTTCCATTATTATCTGATTAGTATTGAAGTTGATACAAAGCCAGGCAGAGCAAAGAAAATTCAGAGATAAGACTGTCATTCTGCCCCTAACTTATCTTATTATACTAAAAATGGAACAAAGGAATAAATGAAAGATTGCATACTCACTTCAACTTCAAAATTCTTGGCTTTTAAATATGTTTCAAATCCAGTTATTCAAAATTAGCTCCTTTTTTAGTCCATTTTAGTCCACTGAAAAAAAGGTATATGGATCCTTATGGAAAAGCTACAGTCTTTAGTCCAGGATGGTGGTGGGAGGTTTCAGTATCTTCTGCTGTTCCCTATTTCCAGAATCATCAAAACCTTCATAGCTCAGAGAGGAAGCACACCAGAGGACACATTAACTTGCCAAGCTGTCACAAACAGCACTGAGACAGAACAGTAATTCAAACAGCTCCCTCCAGTACACTTCATTTCCCCTACCATTACTATCCAACTGATTGGAACCTGCCAGCAAAATTGCCAAGACCTGCTATACCAATGGAATTCCACTAG
>VZTM01003385.1:13330-39814 GCA_013400555.1 Jacana jacana | reverse complement strand
AAAGTTCTCTAATCAGTGGTGGCCGCTGTGTAAGTTGGAAGATGGATGGGACACTAGATTATAATAATCTTTTGCAATGCATGTTATTCTTGATGAGGGAAATGGGATGAAGTGGATATGGTTTTTATCCTCCAAAATCATCCAGAGTGGCAAAGAGACTGTGGAATGATACCACCACAGGACCCCATGGTACTCGCTCTCGAGTGAGAAAACAGAGGGTTTACGGAGGACCTGAAGTGGCGCTGCTCAGCGTGCAGTGTAGGGCAGAGGTGTACGGAAAAGGATTAAGATTCACCAACCATCAGAACAAGATTTAACCGATTCACTTAAGCCTCCCCCTCGGTCACAGGAACAAGATCAGGGTTCGGATACATCACCCTCCACCCCTCCAGACAGCCCTGTGGAGGGGAAACGATTATGTCGTACTGGGGGTTGGGGGGGGAATTGGCCAACGTGAAAAAGTATGTTTTTGCCAACCTCTCAAGTACAAGCTGGGGAAGCAGTGGGGCATCCACAGGTTTCTGTATATGCCCAACTCCCTGAAGGCACTTTTGGGGAGGGATCTGCTAGAACAACTGGGGGCAACAATTAAATTTGAAAAGGGGGAGACTACTCTGGAGGTAAATGATCAACAATATATTCAAATAATGAGTTTGTTCCTAACTAGTGATCCTACAGGAGGAAAGATTAATGAAGAAATCCTTAACCAGGTGTACCCTGGAGTGTGGGCTACCAACGTGCCAGGGAGGGCCAAGAATGCACTCCCTATCAAAATACAACTCAAAGGACACCAGCTGGTAAGAATTAAGCAGTATCCCTTGAAAAAGGAAGATAGAGAAGGAATCCAACCCATAATAGAGAAATTTTTGTAATTAGGATTACTGAAAGAATGTGAATCTAATTTTAACACTCCTATCTTGCCAGTTGGTAAGCCTGACGGATCCTATCGCATAGTGCAAGACCTACGAGCAATTAATAAAAGAACTGAGGACCTTTATCCAGTAGTGGCAAACCCGTACACTTTGTTAACTGCACTGACCCCTGAACTCACCTGGTTCACTGTTTTAGATTTAAAGGATGCCTTCTTTTGCCTCCCTCTCCACCATGCCAGCCAGAGAAAAAAGAAAAGAAAAAAAAAATTGCATTGGAATGGGAAAATCCCAAGAATGGGCGTAAAACTCAGCTCCTCTGGACAGTATTACCTCAAGGGTATAAAAACAGCCCGACCATATTCGGCAACCAGCTCGCAAAAGCTCTGGAGTCCTGGGAGGCGCCGCCTGAAGAAGGAAAGCTACTGCAGTCTGCAGATGACATCTCAGTGGCCACAAGGAGGGAAGATGCATGTCAGACTTGGACGAAATTTCTCGACTGGGACAATGAGCCTGAAAAAGCCTTTGAATCACTGAAGGAAGCTCTGATGTCTGCCCCTGCTCTGGGACTGCCAGATGTGAGTAAACCGGTCTTTCTTTTCTCCCATGAGAGGCAGGGAATTGCGTTGGGGATCTCCACACAGGACCTGGGCCCATATCGTCTGGCAGTGGCCTATTTTTCCAAACAACTGGATACAACAGCAAAAGGATGGCCTGGGTGTTTGTGAGCAGTCGCAGCAGTGGTACTAAACATCCAGGAAGCCTGAAAATTTACCTTGAGCCAGAAAATGACTGTGTTGGTGTCCCATACAGTATCTGCAGTATTAGAAGCAAAAGGTGGACATTGGCTTTCCCTACAAAGATTCCCAAGATACCAGGCTATAATGGTAGAGCAAGATGATGTCGAGATTGTTGTCACTAATCTTGTCAATCCAGCCTCCTTTCTTAAGGGAAACACGGGAGAACCAGTGCATCACAACTGCCTGGAAACCATTGAAGCAACATACTCAAGCTGTTCGGACCTGAGAGAGCCCTATGGAGAACGTGGAAAACTGGTTCACCGATGGAAGTAGCTATGTCCTGAGCGGCAAAAGGTCTGCTGGCTGTGCCCTTACTACCAGTCAAGAAGTGATAGAGTCAGGGCCTTTGCCTATAAACACCTCTGCACAGAAAGCAGAAATAATTGCTCTGACTCGTGCCTTGGAATTGGCCCAAGGCATGAATGTGGACATCTATACTGACTCGAAATATGCCTTTGGAGTTGTACATGCACGCGGGGCCATCTGGAAAGAGAGGGGACTATTAGACTCACAAGGCAAAAATACCAAGCATGCAGAAGAGATTCTGAAGCTACTGGAGACAGTCCAACTCCCCAAGAAAATGGCAATTATGCACATTAAGGCGCACCAGAAAGTGAGCTCAGAATTGGAAAAAGGAAACGAGCTGGCGGATAGAGAGGCAAAACAGGCAGCTAGGGCAAAGGTAAGAACTGAAGGAGCCCTGATCCCTGATGGGCAGATCTCTTTAGAAGGTAAGCCAGAATATACTAAAGAAGATTGAAAGTTAATTACACATTTAGACAGGTCATACAATGAGGAGGGGTGGGCTTACACATCAGAAGGGAAACTAATTATTAGGCTTCTTTGTTAGTTAAATGTTGCACAAGAGGAAAATCAGTAGTTGCCACTAGAGAATATTGGGAGAAACAACAGAACAGACGTCTGAAGAACTTTCACAAACCAGCTCCTTGAGAGGAATCCTTGAAAGTGTCATAGAAGAGGGGATGCTCTAAAGTAAGTCCTAGAGAAAACCATGCATGTAACAGGATTCTAAAGCCAAAAGAACGTTTTCTGTAGTGTGCCTTTCGAGGCAAAACCATGTCTTGCTTACAACAGGTGGTTTGGTTTTACTCAATGCAAGACCTAATGTATACAATTACTAGCAAAGGGATAGCACTCAGAAGTTCAGGACTGGTGGCAGAACTGAGTGTAAACAGGCACCTGATCTTTGCCTGTTTTGGGAATTCCAAATCAAAGCTAATGAGGAAAAAGGTAGCCTTGGTTCTTTTTCTTTCTTAAATTGAAGCTGATGGTTTGTGAATATTCTATAAAAAGAGAGGAATGTGCTCAAACACATGACATAGGCACTCACTATTCAAATTTTAGACTATTGACTTCTGGTTCCTACATGCTCTAACATTCACAAAAGAGATGTTTTTCAGCCATAATTACCTTTTCTGACAATCCACTCTGTAATACGCTGTTTCTTGCTATTTCACACAAGTCACAGGTACTCAGTTTCCATACCTGGGCTGCAATAGCATATTCTTCCATGAGAGCTTCCTGTATCGCCAAAACATGTTTAATAATCAATTATATGTAAATAAGATGTAAATGGGATATGTACTCATTACTAATTAAGGCATTTATACATGCTTTTTAAATAGCTGTGAAAAATTAGAGATTTAAGACTTTAACATCACAATTACTAATGAACGGAATTGTTTATTTCAAATTTCCCAAGGGGGACTGTTAAATAATAGGCAGTGGGTACCCAGTTATCTTAGTGTAAGGAATCGCAGCCTGCAGTCCAGATCCTTAGAGGCATATATTAGGCAATTTCAGCTGAGATCCCAGGGTATAAACACCTTGGAGGATCTTGTCATAACTCTTGAATGAATATTACACAGACAATATTACACAGGGCAATTTCTCACTTCTGACCTTCTGCACATGGAGGCTGGGTCTGACTCTAGTGGGCTGTCACAGCTGAGGGTCTTCCACGCTACGTGTAACTCGGCTGGTGCTGCACCACATCTGTGCAAAAAGCCTCCAACAAAAGCTCTCTGTCTTTTCTAGCAGAGACGTGTCATGGGCCAGAAGCAAGCTTGGGTGAAGCCCACCAGAGCTCAGCTTGTCTTCAGACCGCAGACAACTGAACAATGTACAGGCCACTTTATGGCACAGCATCGCTCAGGTCAGTGCCAACCATAAAATTGGGGCATGAAAACCAGCAACCAGGCATTTCTGTCCTGCCAGGCCACCCAAGGGCAAGAATCGGTTTCAGTTCACTGAGCAAACAGCTCATAGGTCATCTTCAGAGATTCCACATCTTTTTGTAATGTACTTCCCCAGATTTATTAGTAAGGAAACTGGACTTTCCTGGCACTCTAGAGGATTGTTTATGAAGGCTCAAACCTTCCTTCAGCCTCATCCTTCATTCTATACTTCAACAGCCAACACTGGAGAAGCAAGAATACAAAAGAAACATAATTAGGAAATCAGCCATTTCCCTCTGAAACCTAACAGTGAGCAGCAGACTGAGAATGAGGAAGAAAAATGAATGAAGTGACTGAAAGACATGAAACTGTATCGCCTAAGCAGTGACGTAAGAGAGCTTTCGGGTCATTGTGGGCCTATGAGGTACTGTTGCCAAATTCAAAGACAAGCGCTTTTAGCCATCCTTACCTTTGTATAATGAAACTGCATAGGATCGTCTGTGGAGAGGGAGACACGGAGCCCCTTATGCAGAAACTCTCGCAGTGGATTTTTTGAGTACTCCAGGAATAGGCTGTTGTTACTAAGTGGAGACATAGCAATGGGTATTTGGGCAAGATAATAAAGATACTGGAGGACAGGACTCTGCAAAACAAAACACAATCAGCATTTAGTGCTGCTATTGGATAATGAAAAAAAGGGATTTCCCGTGGATAACAGGGAAACAGCATTACAGAAGGAGGACTAAGACAAAAAATTTAGGTTGGCACTAAAGTCTGACTTCTTTAGGAAATATTTAAAAGTCTGAATTTTAGACGTTACTGATGTTTATAAAAATAATTTACATCCTTCAACATATATGTCATCTTTTTAAAAATTTGGTAACTGATATTACTGTAGATTACAAAGTATATATGACTATAAGGGCACTGCATTTAGTACTAACTGCCTGCTGTATCCCAAAACCTGAAAGTCACAGACAACAGACGTGTAAGAACGGGTAAGTAATTTGTTATTTTCAAGACAGACTGCAGTCCAATAGACAAATTTTAGGAGCAGAAGTTTTAATTTTTTAGAAGTCTTGTTTTGCTGTTGCACATAATATAAACTATTTGTGGTCACCTCATTTTTATTACTATGTTCAGCTTAACCAACCTGCAAACCTAGAGTGCCATTATCATTATCATCATCATCATCATCATCATCATCTGGTTATCGCACCAGGCTAAGCAGGAGAGAGTGAACAGAAGCATACTTCAGTCACTTAAAGCCTTAGTGCTTCTCTGTCTGGGTTTAATTTTAGCAATTAATGGTTCTGAGCTTAACAACAGACATGATCTTAGGCAAAATTTTTCTTTGTTGTTGAATAAATTGAAAAAGAGAGAGAATTCTCCTGCAGTGACCAGAAAATCCAACTTAGACTAGAACACTTTCCAAAATATTTCAGTAAACACAGTTCAAGTCTGCCACCCACTGACCAATTATTTTAATTACAAAACAGTGGCCTGGGAATGAGTTGTGTCGTGGTTTTCATTAGATGATATGCCAGGAATGATAAAGTTTGTCCTGTCGTAACAATCAAGAGGTATATAAAATATTGCTGTCTTACACAGCTATGTTAAATTTCTTGATCAAGTGATCCCAGCTACTGTAGACAGAAATAATCAAAACCTTAAAGAACCTTGAAGTACAGAGGGATCAGGTCAGGGAAAATTACCTTTCTCACTGTACAGAAGACTTCAGAGCTTTTCTTAAATTCTTCTGCCACCTAAACCAGGGAGTAATACCAAGCCTAAGCAGTTTTTTCAGTGTAATTTTAGCTCTGTTTGGAGTAATCAAAAAAGGTGCTGCCAAGTCCTTGACTTATCTGAACAGTTGATTTTCCCTATAAAGATATTGCTTTAAAATATTCACCTTGGAAAAGCTGCATTTTTGTAGCTTAAATAACAAATAGGAATTTCAGCTGAGCTTATTTATTTCTGATCAAAGTGAAGAATCACTTGTGTCTTGCTAAGAAAATTAATTTGGAGCATTAACTTGGTGACTGCTGTTGGAACCAGTGACTGATCTCTAAGCAGAGAGAGATTAGTTTAGGGGAGCAATAAGCAATACCTTCTTCAAGAGCAATCCGTGAGAAATATTGTCTGCTGTCAGAAAGGCAGACACAAGGTGTGTGATAGACCCAGCTTCTCCACAGTGAGGTCGAAACAGGAAAGTACACATGCCTCTTTCCCTGGGGAGATTAAAAGCAAATTCCACTAATAAAAAAATGCACTGTTCTTCATCTGCTTCATATATTATTATTAATATGGGAATAAAAAAAAAACACCCAACAAACTAAACCAATTAAAAGATACACAGTTATATACGCCATCACATCAGGCCTAACTGTGGGCTGCTGTCAAAAGGGACACATCGCTCTGCCCAAGCCCCTTCCACCACCTGACGTATTTGTGTCTTCCTCCTTTCCTTCCCTGGTGACATGTCATTTAGCAATTGTTTGGCTACAGGATGAACAGTTATTTAACTAATTTCAGTTGCAGAAACTGGCAGATGGAAAGTGAACTGATGCAACCTGCGTCCACATCATTCAAGCTGGGGGGAGAAGCAGTCGCACGTTGCCAAGGGTGAGTTAACACTATCTGGAGCGTGACGACAACCTGCCATCTCTCCAGGTTACGTGTGGCATAAACCCACACCCTCAGTAGCACAGAGATTATCCAGAACTCTTAGTTATTACACTGCGTTTCACACTATAGTTTTTAGAACTATTTTATTTTTACCATCTATATTAAAAACCATGCTGGGTTTTAGATTATAATGGACCCTGTTACACAGTGCAGACAAATGCTCTGTAAGCATTTGGAGGTGTTCAAAACAAAGAATTTCAGCAAGGACTGCTAGAGTGTAAAATAGTTCTAGGATGGACGTTTAGTAACATTTCTCCTGAAAATGGATGTGAGGATGCAGTCCCTCCTTGCTGACTTCACTAACACTACCAAAAGTGTAAAATGGTTTGTGGTGCCTCAAATACTTGGTCTGTTTAATAGGGTGAACACTTTTGCTCAGTTGTTGATGAATTGCATCGTGTAAGAATATTTAATGAATATCTAGGGAGATTTTCAAGCAGTAGTTGAAATGATCTTGAGGTAAAAAAGAAGTACATAAATTCTGACTGTCTTTGGAAAAGAAAAAAATGTAGACTACATGCTACTAAGGGATGCCTTAGATATCCTGCTGTACTGTGTCCTGCCCATTATAGAACTACATCTAACAACTAGGCCTGGGTTTTGCCACTACAAGGTAATTTAAGATGAATGGTTTTATTATGACCTTTGACTATAGGGTGGTAGAGAAAGAAATGCTTGAGGTATCACCAGGAGAGAAGTAACAGTTTGAACGTTAATTAGATAAGACCGTTAAACTGACAGATCCGTGTACCTCCTTTAAGAAAATCCCAAAACGTTTTATAAATAATAACGAACCAAATCCTTGGAGGGTAAGTGATGGCACAATAGTACCAACAGATAACCTCACTGTGCCTCAACGTGAGTCAGTTGTGCAGATCACTTAGTGAGTCAGCCACAAAGTCAGGAACATAACCTCAAGTTGAATTTCAGGCTTTATTGAGCCTGATGCCAAGATCTGCTTTTACAGTCATGATCTCACAGCCCGTGTCATAACTCCCTGCGTTACTTGCCTAGACATCAGTCGCACAAGTAGTAAATCTGAATGAGTCAACAAGCATGCTAAAGCAAGTCAGCTAGATGTGCAGCTTAGAATTATGTCCTCTGTTGTCTATCTTTGGTAACAGCAGCAACCCTTAAACCAATATTTCACAACATAACTTTGTATCTCTTAAATAACCGGGAGGTAGCAAGTTACCAAGAGGTACATTATATTTGGAAATCCACTGCACGTACAAGCAAAGGTCAACAAGTTGATTTTGGGAGATTTCTTCCTTTGTTTTGTTTTATATATTTCGGTGTAAGAAATTCACAAAACAAAGCTAGACACAAATGTCAAACAAATATATTAATCTGATGCCTTTACAATTCCTGAATATTTCATTTGAATTAATTTTGCAGTTAATGTTTTCAAAATAACTCATGTACTCCTCTTGGACTCTTTAAAATAACCCAAGATAACCTTTGCTTCAAAAGATATGTGATCTAGACACTGACTTAGATTGAGGACAAGATAATTGATTTTTCTTTCTGGAAGCTTGTAAAAGAAAACAGTGACTACTTACCTCCTCAGGTTGTTCAGCAACATGATGTTCACATACATGTAATACAAATAATAGCTATACGGGGGATTCTTCTCAATGGTCCAGAGGTCAGGGTTAAGGCTCTTGTCAGAGAACATATGGCCACTATGTTTCGACTCATCATCAACACTGTCAAAGCCAGTCACCTGGTGGGAGAAGAGATTCACAGAAATCAGTGTTTTCAAAACACGAGCTTCAATGTTACAGGCTCTTGCTTCAGGACTTGCCTGTGCAAAGCATCCTGCGTCTCATTTCCCTCCTTAGACTAGCAGTCCTGCTGTCTCATGCCATGCCATGCAGACAGCGGGAATAATGTGCTTTCTCGGACAATGTCTCACACGTTTTTTTCCACTGAGACAAATAGGAGACCCAGGTGCATAAAAGCTTTCAGGTTCCTCTTGGGGCCATAGGCCTGTAAGACTCCCTCTTATCCAGATTATAATCCTTGAAACTCATCTGCTTTGTTATTTGAAATGCAGTTGAAGACCAGAGGCTCCCAGGAATTCTCAGAGTTCTGGTTTGGGTCAGAAATGTCTCTTTTAAACATGTCTCAGCAGCTACATCTACACTTCTCTCTCCTGAGTCCCATCAGGATCTATACGATGCTTCCTTTTTGTCTCCTTTTTGGAGACCAGTCCCAGTGGCAAGCTCAAAGTATACATCCTGGATTACAAGGGTCCCTCTGCACAAGAGCATGTGAACATTTTTTGGTCTGTCTTTATAGGGAGGATACTGAGAGGACAAATAAATAGCTGTTGAGCCGTTTCAGAGGAAATAAGTGGCAAGAAGACCTTATCCGGGCTTTTATTAAATTATAAGTGAGGGCTTTGAAACAATAATGCAACTAATATATGGAGAGGGAAGCTTTTTTATGTCTGCCAAGAGCTGTGGACAAACAAAATTTATGAATAGGAGAGGATCCATTTCATGAGAGAGAAAATCCAAACATACTTACGTATTTGAGGAAAAGGTGCAATTCTCTGTGGTCTTTGGGATTTATTGTTGCTTCAAACAAAGGTAGAAAAATGTTCTCCAACATCTTCCCAAAACTAGGGAGAATATTTTTTGACCTAAATATGTCACTGAATGGAAAAAAATAAACACAGTAGTGACCATTCTTTAATCAGTTTATATTTTTCCTCACTTTTTAATTTTCTGTTATTTGTGCGTATTCTACAGCTTCAGTTCTACCAGGATTTGGAAATCCAAAGTTTATATCAGGGCAGAGACCATCTCTGTGCTGTTTCCTGCACTGCCTGGCATTCTGCTTCATCCAGGCTCCGATGAAGCTCCCAAGTGCTTCAAAAACTGAGAGAGTATGCAGGAGTAGATGCTGTCTCAAGAACAGCAAGAACCCTTGCTGTCTCAAGAACCCTTTCCCTTAGAGCAATCCAAGCACTAATAGGTCAGATAAGGAATCACCTCTTGTGAAAGATTCTGTTTTCAAAAGTTGTAACTGCTTCTTCCAAAAAGTAGAATATTCTGCTTTAGTGAGCCTCTCAGAAAAGAGAAACGGTACTACAGTGTGTCACCAAGTGCATGACTTAATGACAGTGTTAATTACACAATGTATGCAAGAAATTAAAGGAGAGAAACTTTCTCCCTAATGAGAAACACACTCTGGGGGATATATGTGACCATGACAGCCCCTTTTCTACTCATATTCCAGCAATGTAATTTCATATCATGGAGCTCCACTATTAAGGCTGTCAAAATTGTCATGGGAGACTGTACTACAATACACAGTATTAGAAACAAAGAACCATTAAAAAAGTCCCAAAAGATGCTTAAAAACTAAGAAAAACTGATACCAATTTAAGCTTGCACATCAACAACCTGGGGTTTGATTTGAAGTTCACTGCTCTTTAGTCACTGATCTTGAGGAAGTTTGATGATAACAGAGTATTTTCTATTCCTTTATGGAATTCAAGAGTTGATTTATTTTCATTAGTAACTTGTATTTTAACTTACCTTTGAATGCAGCTTAATTTCACCCAGTTGTAATTTTTAGTTTTAGTATCTTCAGACTTACAAACAATACACAGTAGTTTTGAATAACTTCATAAAAAGCCCATCTTCCACCCCCAGACTGCCAGGAAAACTGCAGCAATGGTCAAGAACAAATTTCCCAGGCTGTTGCCTATAAATATAGCTACAGGGCAGCTCATAAACCGTTTGAAAAATATCAGAAACTGAAACAAATCATTGTTATGATTTCAAACTACTAAAATTACCAAGAGCTCCTAATACTTACTAGATTCTGGGAACCTGAATTATCCAGCGCATATTAGGGGAATAAACTTTATGCTTAATGAACCATTTTGCCAAGTTCAGCCATTCATCTGGAGACCGTCCATATATGGATAAGCGGGGCTCTGTATACTGGTACTTACTTTCTTCTAGTTCACGAGCTACTTCCTATGAAGTAATAAATATATTTGCTTTAATAAGGATACTGAAAATCATTTACAGCTGGTAGTATACTTATCACTGTGTTTTCCTCAGACCAGACATAACTGTACTGTCACCCTTTAAAGATAAAGGGAATCTCTTGTCTGTTAATCCTTTATTTTCCTTTAGGCTTTAAATATTCTACTAGCAAGCTACCTCAGATATCATTTGAGTATAACTGTAAGACCTAGAGGACAATATTCTTGTGAAGTTATTGCTAAAACTTTTGTAAGACATATGTTTAAAATTGGTAAATTTGAATTTACTGTTTAAACTGTAGTAAATGACTACATAAAGTATGCAGAATCTGACCCAGAATTCTTGGTGGTAAGCAATTTTAAGTCTATTGATTAGACAAGCATTTCTGTCCATCTAAGAAGACCTGATGTCTAGCTCAGGAAAAATATTAGTTCATTTGTTGTAAGAAATTAATTTGAAGCCTGTGCATTCATATGCAGAGATAGATTTATGTGCTTCCAGAGCAGCTACATCCTAACAAATTATTAAGCATGTGAATTGTCCCTTGGTTGCTCTCCATTAGTTTGAAAGAGCACATGACTCTGTTTTGAACTCAAACACAGGTGATGCATATGAGTTGCTAAGTCATAAAATTATTTAGAAAGCAGCAGCGACTGACTTAGCAGAGGTCTGTCTCTGATGACTTGCTAGAGCAAGCCCAGTCCTTAGAATCACTTAACCATAGCATTAGCTCTAGGTACAATTAGGGCATTACAAATCTTATACAAACCTTCATTTCTCTACAGCTGGAAAAGCTTGAAACTTACTTACCTTGACCATACGAGCAAAATATTCACCACCAATGTAGTTCTCGGTTTTCAAATACAAGTCCCTCAGCTCACTGGCACCAACTGGATTGTACTTGGAATTGAATTTGTCAAATCGATGAAATGTTTGACGACCCTGGAGAAGGAAAAAACCCAAATGACCACAGTTTTAAGCACACACAATAGTTTATAAAGTAAATTGCCTAGTAATAAAAGGCACGGAAAAGTAATAGCCTATGCTAACTTCCTTCAAACATGCAAAGTAATGCATGAATTCAAATACTGATTTAGTAAGTTACCATGCAAAAGCTGTAGAAATCAGAATTTCACACTTAGAAAACTCAGCTTTTTTCTCTCATTTATTTTGCCATTTTAATAAACTTACTGCATGGACATCTAAAGAGTCTACAGTGAGGTCATAAGGGTCCATGTGAAGGCTTTCGAAGACTTGCTTTAAAGTCATCTTCTTGCCTTTTTTCTCTGCAACAATCCTGTCGGGCTCCGTTTGATACGTGTGCTTAATAAATCTCAGTAAGTGCTTCTGGTTCATGCAAGCAGCAGCGTGGATGTGAGTATCAACCTGAAATCAAAAGGTTATTCATGCTCATTATACACATAGGTAAACTGAAATTAGCAAAGTATCTATGTCAGTGACAACAATGACTAAAGCCTTCTAAAATATTCCTTAAGTAAGAAATGGGTTAGTGCCTAAGCAAGTCAAAATGTCTCAGAACCCTGAGATTTAGGTTTTGGAGTAATTATTCAATACGCAGAATTATAAATGAAATAGCTTTCAATTAATAGTTTCCTATTTAAAAAATAACATTTTCAACAAGTAAAGATACATTATAAATGCAAATCACAGAATATTGGTTCAGATTAAATTTCCTGACAAGAACCAGACCGTTTCCACAGGTGTGCTTCTCTTTTGCTCAGAAGCTCGCACTGCTGTTTGAGCAGCCTATATTAGAACACAATCCAAAGAAACAACTGATGAGATCTGGGGGTGTGTTTGTTGATTTAGATTTTCCCTTCAGTATGTGTAATTCCTTAGGTGCCTCCAGCAGATATGTAAAATGAATCTGTTGCAGTTCCTTGCAGCCAAGGATTTATTATCTGAACTACACCAATAAAGAAGAAAAACAGGTATATTCCCCAACAAATTCTTGTTTGAAAAGGCAGGTAATACTAATTGCAGTTTCTAAGGATCAAGCACCTGAAAAGGAAGAATAGGCCTTAGCTAGAATAATGGCCTTGCAGAATCTGAAAGCACAGCAATATCCAGGATTATTGGATATTGCTTGGGATCCATTATCTGGGTCCCAAGAGCTGCTGCTCCTGTGTCCATTTGCTCTGAATTTCCTTGAGAAATTCTGATTGAACAACGAAACTGCCTAATGCATGTCCTAGGCAAAACAATGAAATTACTCTACCCACAAATTCCCATCAATTTAAAACCAAACCAAAACAAACCATTGTTTTTATTAGATCTCGCAGTTGACACATAGGGAGCACAACAGCCCTGAGGACAGCTTGATGCAACTTTTTGGACTCTGAAATTGCCTTCAAGTCCAGTCTGCAGAAGCAGTTTCAGCTCACCCAGAAGCCACGATGCTGTGGCCTGTCTGCTAAACTTCCCATTTTCCTCCAGCCAGGCCCTGCCCGGACTGGGATGGCTGTAAGCACAGGCACGCGGTCAGAAGCAATTGCCAGTTTTCACTATTTCTAACATCTGCCTTGCATACCAGCTGCCTCATACTGGAGACAAGCGTTACAAGACCAACTGGCAGAATGGTTCTGCAGAAGGAGTAGGAAGCAAGACAGTTTGTAATACAAGCTTCAAGATAACATGAACAAGATGGTTCAAAGAGTAAGTCTAGAAAGCACCACACAGTACCGTCCTATCTATTGTCGTTATGAGTAACACTTTACCATGAAGCCTTACATGAAACTGTAGTGGAAAGGGTTGCTCTAACTCCTCATACAGAGTAAGAAAGGAGGTTCAAAGCAGAAATAAAAACTAATCTCGGTTCTGCAGAACACTGGTAATGCAGCTGTCAGCATGCACCCAGTTTTGCTGTCTACATTTAAAGGTTTAAATAGACCAAATACTGACAAGATTCCCAAGAAATGTCACAAAAGGAATTAGGAGCTGGAAGCCCCCACTGCCACGTGATTGAAACTTACTTGGCTTTCAAGGTGCAATTCAAGAGTTCGTTTGATCAACTGTTTACATGTATTTATACATCCAGAAGAGAGCATGAGGCAGAGTGGGCTTTTCAGTCTCACAAACAATGATGTAACAAGATCTGAAGGTTGGATGCTGACATTAGATACATTCTCCTAAAGATACTTACACTGAAACAGTTTGAAGCCACTGCACTGGGCTTTTTAAAATGCAAGTAACCGGCATTCCCAGGGACACACTCCCAACAAGACCAGAGTAGCGTGTATGCAGGAAGTCACAGTAGAAGGAATTCTCAGATAAACCAGCTCTTGTCCTGCTGCCTGTAACTTGGGAGAAGAGACCAACCCGTCTCTCTACAACCTCCCTTTAGGCAGTTGTAGAGTGCACTAAGGTCTCCTCTCTGCCTCCTTTTCTCCAGGCTGAACAACCCCAGCTCCCTCAGCCTCTCCTCACAAGATTTGTTCTCCAGACCCTCACCAGCTTCATTGCCCTTCTCTGGACCTGCTCCATCACCGATGTCTTTTTTGTAGTTAAGGGCCCAAAACTGGACATAGTATTTGAGGTGGAGCCTCACCAGTGCCGAGTAGAAGGGGACGATCATCTCCTGAGTCCTACTCACCGTGCTACTCCTGATACAGGCCAAGATACAGTTGGCCTTCTTGACCACCTGGGTACACTGCTGGCTACTATTTTGCCGGCAGTCGACCAACATGGACACATATGACATAAGACCAGTGCCTTCTCCTTTACATAGTGACCATGTCTGCAGCTTTCAGATTCCAACAACAGTAGTTAACATCCCGATCTGCTTTTAAGGGTCAGTAGGAAAAAGATCCCGGTGCACTTGAATGCGTAACAGCCACACTCCTGCAAAGTAAATCTCAGCTTATGCTATGACATACAATCCACAGAAATGCCACTGTTTTACTTGGCACATGTAGTCATTTAATTTGCAGTTTATTCATACAGAAGTTGTTGTGGCCTTCTAAGGGTAAATCTCTCTCCACGTGAACGTTAATAGCATGACCAAAGACCAGGATATAAATATTAACATTTAATTGTTAATCGCTACCTAGTTCAAATGTGCAGGACACTTTAAAGCTAAATGAAAAAGCAAGAAAGATATTACTGTCTTGAAGTACACATCATGAAGCACATTACTAAGGCACAGTAAATAATGCTGTGTCTAAAATAGTAAAACCAGCTCCACGTAACATATTATTACACTCCTCAGAGTAGTTATATTGACATTTGAGCACAAGTGCACTACAGAGATAGATATATATGTAAGCTTACTCAGGTTAACAAAAGTCTTCTGTTTTAGAAACAAATATTGTTTACTGTAAACTTTTCCTGGACCAGTGAAATACTACAAACTACAAGGCTTGGTCAGCTTCTACGGGAGAGTGAAATAACAGTGAATAGATGCCCTATAAGGCCTAAACATTCAGGAAAAGCAAGTCATAAGCATAGACTACCAGGTGTAGGGAACCTAAGTAAAGGTAGTTTATTGAATTTTAGAAACCAGTAGTTCCAGTGGTGGCTCAGCTCCTGGAACTAGTGAGTTTTGAAACAAACAAACCAAACAAACAAACCAAAGAACTCCTCTTTATTTAAATCAACAAGCATTGCCTACTGTTAGCAGGGCAAGGGCAGGAAGCCAGGAGACATTTAGTTTCTTTTGTTCGCTTGTATGCAAAGATCACATGACACAGGAGTAACCACATTTCTTTCATGGTCCTGCTTCCCTTTGAGAAATAATGCTCCCAAATGTGCCTCTGCAATTCAGTAAGCTCCTGTGACACCTCCAGACCTCACAAGCATATCACACCCAAAGCTCTACAGCTGAGCTAACCACATCAGGCATACTCGCTGTGAACCAAGATTTCCTTCCCCTACTCCCTCTCCCTAAATACATTTGTTTCCCAAAAGTAGACAGTCTTTACCAGAGTCTCTTTTCATGATTTTTCCAGAGAACACGCAGTACTTTTGCTACCTTGTTTAACTACCCAGTGTATTTTGACCTTTAGGCAAGCAGCAACTTCAGCAGTAATGACAAACAAACAAACCAAATTCACACATTGTTTTTTAAAACTGATGCAACTTTTTGGAAGGTTTTAATGACTTGAGCTTTGACCTAATTAATTAGTGTGTATGCTTTTGTGCATTTTCACTATCTAAATGAGGCACCTAAAAGAATCCTTAGGTATAGCTTATATGGTCTGATTTGGTTAGTGATTTTTTATTATTATTTGAAATGTTGTCATGCTAATAAATTGTTACTAATTACATTGTTATTTATTATTAAAAGCATCTACTAAAAGAATTTGAAGAGATTTTCATATAAGGCTCTTTGCCTCCTTCCCACCACCACCACCCCCAAAAAAAAGACAAAATCAGTCCCATTTTAAGCTCTTATTATTTCGCTTTTCATACAATACATTAAGTAAACTGAGGGTTTTTTTCTGGGCCTTGAGTAACAAGCCCTTACCACAAGGTCTATTTGCTTCTATTTGCAAACATTCCCAAATTTGTTGCAATGCCACTCCAACCCAGTTCCCCCTTAGTGGAAAGAAAACCTGTCTGCATGCCCTTAGCCAAATTTCCTGTTGCAGTTCTTCTCCCCTCCCCGTAGGAGGAAACCTTTTACTCAAGGTCATATTAATCTTCAACGAAAAGAAGAAACAGAAGCCTACCTCGGAATGTGTAAGATGCCTTCAGTGAACTCACCGTTTTAACAAATTAAACAATTGTTAACACAAAGATTTCCCTAATTATTTTAATTCCATTACCTCATTCAAGCAATAGTGAACATCAGTTTTCTTGCAACTAAAGTATGGCAGAATTCACCTCACTCAGCAATTCTCCATGTAATGAAGCCAGCCTGTCTTCCTCTGCACCTTCTCACTTCAGGCTAGCCCTTTCCTTTCTGCAGTGACCTGACCACTCATGCCATTCTGCCTGCAGGCTTTGTGCATTAAATGCTTGTGCTTAGTCAAGAGGGCTACATATGCATACCACTTCAGCTTGAATGAGTTGCTATTGCCCTCCAAAGCACATCTCACCAACTTCCCTAAACCACTCTGTCCCCCTCACATCGCTACTTTCCTCCCACTGTCTCTCAGCTCTCCATGAAACATCCATTGCAGATCTCTTTTATGGATGCTGTTCCGTGCATAACAGAAATAGTGTTGCACTGAATTCGGCATATGTTCCAGGTTCAGAGCGGTAAGTAAGAAATACAGCAAAAGCAACTACCAAGGGCAGCCCTTTTAATGACACTGAACTTTTCCAGTGCATAGAATAGCAGTACCCACAGCAGCAAACTACCAGATTTTCTAAACACATGGACTTTAACATGTTAATACTTCTATCCCAATAGCTACAGGTTTCGTGAACTTGACACTGCATCCTCTGCAGCCTTTACCTCAATGCTGGATCGAAGGGAAGTAATTCCAGATGCCACAGCTGGATTCCCTGCTCACCAAACTGCATTAGCTTTTCAAATCAGATGCAAGAGCTTGATTCTTTCCTTGCAGCTCTGTAATAAGCACCAGAGGCAGAATACAAAAAATACTTTGCCCTAGGGTAGCAAAGTAATGCTCCTGGGAGCCAAAATAGTCCCTAGAGCTGTGCAGAACCCCTCAGGAGCTTGTCTGATTGAAATCATACTTATGCCATCCAAGGCAACCCAGAAAGCAGAAGAGACAGATTAAAATCTCTGTGTCCCCAGCTTGTTTGGGTGTACTCATTGCAAATATCATAGAATCAAGTCTTATAATGTTTGTCTTCACACAGAGAAATACAGTGCTATAAAGAGAAACGATTTTATTTTTCTGTTCTTTTAATTACTACAAGAAAGGATGGAGAAAAAGCTTTCTTTATGGTCTCTATAGTGACTGATGGCTTTCCACCTGATCATTTTGTGCTTACTTGCAAGACTGAGGGTAGACGCATGAATTTAACTCAGCATCTCTGCCAGACAGCAGGGGAGAAGTAGCACGCACAGTGCCTTCAAAGCACACAATACAGCTTCATCGCCAGTTCACAGGGGTATGGCACCAGTGGTAATGCCAACAGAGGTGTGCACAGAGGCACTCCTGTCCTTTGATGCTAACCTCTAAGTCTTCCCACTCACTATCAGAAATTAATCAAAGGTCAGGGAAAATAAGATATAGATTCACTGTTCACTCAGGAGGCTTGTAATCATGGATTTAAAAAGCAGACTTCTGTTAATTTCATTCAGTACTGAGATCTATAGAATTTAGAAGTATATAAACCCACTCAAACGTCTTTTCTTAGAAGTAACAAGTAGTATTTCAAACCAGTGGTCACAAATAAAAGCTAGAATTTGCTTCCTTCTTGTCTAACCAATGCTTTAAAAAAAGTAAATCTGTTGCAACGATCTAGACCAAATGATATGTCATAGCAGCAACCAGCTATTGCAACACAGAATTCAGCAGGGGTGTGCAAGCCACTATAAACTGTTCTTCCATGCACAACTAACCTGGCCTCAGCCAAAGCTCTGCTGCTGCACGAGGCTTGGCTTCTGCACTAGGGAGGCTGTAGGCAGAAGAATATCATAGAATGGTTAGAGTTGGAAGGGACCTTAAGGATCATCAAGTTCCAACCCACCTGCCATGGGCAGGGACACCTCCCACTAGAGCAGGTTGCTGAAAGCCCCATCCAGCCTGGCCTTAAGAATATGGTAGTAAAAATGATGTATCCTCAGGTTTGGTTTGCTGACGACTGAAATAATGGCTAAAGAGAGAAGGAATGTCATTTTTTCATCTTTAGAAAACCATGTCAAAGCTATCTGCAGTGAAGGACAGCTGCCAATGCAGTACACAGATATGTCATAAAGGGAGCAAATATGTTATATAAATATCTTGGCTTCACTTTTTTTTTTCTTTCTAAAAAAAAGGCAACAACCTCCCCCCTAGAAAGAACAATAGAAACAAAACAAAGTTCCTAATAACAAGAACAGCTCCAAGACCAAGAAAGCACAGTAAATGCCTCCTGCAATTAGCAACATTTTAATAAAAGTAAATACTCAGATGTAGGTCCTTTACTTTGAAGGTATATTTCAGCTAAAAAAATTAACTATTGGTTCTGAATTATCTGAGGCTGTTGGGCACAGTCGTCTATTGACGCCTCGGTCACAAAACCTCACACGACTGCTTTGGGAGGCAAGACACCCTAGCACACAAAGGCTACAACTCAGTTCTGAGTTTGTGTGCTGCAGGGCTAACCTCTTATTACTTAATTTCATCCTTAATCTAGGCAACCCAGGAGTTATGTAGAGAATCTGTGTTGATTGCACTTTACTATGCAGGAGCTGGAGAACATGGGAGAACCCTGCTGTTAGCACGCTCAAAAGTCTTCTCTAAAGTTAGCATTCTCCAGTACAGACAGTTGTCCACTTCCTGTGGGGAGCCAAGTGGAGCCAGACAGACTGTCTTACCACCTAGGGATTCTTGTCTGTCTATAGAAATATTTGTCTGGTTATTAAAGGACAATTTTCTAGTTGCAGCTTGATCAGTGCAAAACATCTTTGGTTCAGGGTAAGTCCAATAATGTCCTGGTGAAGTCCAGTCCATATACATTTCCTTTATTTAACAGGAGTCTTATCTTAGGATTTATTAAATAGATGAGCTCATTGGAGGAGAACTCCTGTTAAACCAAGAAAAAAAAGGGGGGAAGAGGGCAGGGAGAACAGGAAAAAAAAAAACCAGTAACCTTTGATTGTCATGCCAGCAAATAATGCTGGCCAGCTTTCTACTGTACCTTTCTGAATGCAGTAATACATGTTCACTAATTGACCTTGCCACTACATGTGTGTCTGAGGGACATAACAGAGAACTGCACTAACAGCTCTTTTGGGAGGTGAATCTTATTTCTTGCTTTTCTTATGAGCAGTACACATTGTTCAGGATTGACTAACGGACATCTTGAAAATAGAGGTGCTAAACACCCCTGTATCACATTGTAAATTTCACTGCTGATACTGTCACTAGGGAGGAAACACTATGACCAGGTCACAGATCCAAACATGAGTTGGGTTAGTGAGACACAGGGAAAAGATTATTTGAGGGCTTGCAGGAAGTCTATCTGCAATGCAGTTCGCTTTCCATAGAGAATGCTTCATAAAAATACCACTTTAAGCAAGATTAACTCTGTGCAGCAAGAATTTCTAAAGCAATAAGTAGCAGCAGGAATGATCTCTACCAGAGAAGAGCGAGCTTGTTCCTGCTGTCTTGAATTTGGGTCTTGCCAGAAGGAAAGTGATGCACATTTCAGGCTTTTGAACAACATGAATCCATTTGTAGATTGGCTTATTTAATAGCATATAATTAGAAAATAATTAAGACATGCCCAAGACATTGAACATTTGCTTTCAAATCAAAAGCTGAACGTACCAAATACAACCCTGTTAATTACAGCTTCTCAGTAATTGAATGGTCTAGGCAGCTACCCAATGCACAGTTCTGTCCTTCGCACCTCTCAGGCACCGTGTTTTATTATTAGCACCTGTCAGCCTCCACAGTGTTTTGTCTGAACGTGGCATGGCATATCTTGTCCAGAGTTATGCAAGAAAAGCGTCGTTAGAGTCGATTCTCTGCCATCTGAGTCCTGCTTGAGTATATTAGCTAATTGATCCTGCCATCCATGCACTTAACGGATAAATGCGTGAAATTCATTGCCATGTGCCTAACAACCCGTCTGCTTCTGGCCGTATGATAGACGGGTACATTCACCAAACACTTTTGTTTAGCAGATTTTGTATTTGACAGTTTACTACCACAACAGCAACAAACATTCAGTAGTCATCACACTGGACACCATAGAGAAAAGCCAAAAGAATTTTCTGGTGTACTAGTGCTAACCAAAATATAACAAGAAGGACTGAAGTATTGATCTAAACCCTGAAGTTACAAAATAAGGGGTACCTCTTCCAGTTCCACACAGAAACTGAAGTGGTTAAAACCACCAGCAGCAATTACCACATTGTAAAGAAATCTCACCTATCAAACAGAAGCATTATCTCTCCTGTAGCTTCCTTTTTTCGCTTCAGGAAAGGGAAGCAAACAAGCAGCACGAGATTGTTTCTTCCATGCTTTGAAGAGAATGCAGCTCCCTTAGGTGTCAGTTTGTCAGAGAACGAAACCAGGTCCTTGATTCCCCTCCCTGTCTCCTCATTACATCCCACTATATCTCAGATGCAGCTAAGAATATAACTCAAACTTTTCACTTAATATTTCACAGACGTTTTTTACCACATCCTAATGGCAACATGAAACCTCAGTTCGGTTTCTGTGGGAGGTCTTTTTTCTTTTGACATGTATTTAAACACCTACTTTCAATATAAAGTTAATTTTTTCTCCAAAGTCTATACAGCTGTCCTACTACAGTCTAGTACAACTCACCTACAGGAGAGCAGGAAAATACACTTGACTGCCTTTAAGTGAATTAATTGAATGAAATCTCCATGTGCGTATTTTTATTCATAATCTAAGTGAGCTTCATTTAATTAATTCTGTTTCATTCCTTTAAAGCAATCTACATGTTACTAAGCCCTTTTGGTCTGACTAACTTAACAGATGAGTTTAGCATAATCCATTTAACCCACTTACACTCAAGTTAATTCTTCTGGAGAGTTCCCATGTAGAAAAATTGTACTGTTCTTAAAATAAGATAATTCATTGGAGTGGCGCACACACCACTTCACGCATCTCATCTACACCTCACACAAGACAAGCAAAATTGCTGGAACTCCTACTAAAAACAACATCACACCTTTAATCCTTTTCTCACTTACCTTTCTCACATTATAAAAGTCTCGATGGGGATTACTCTTTAGTTCTTTAAATTCCGACATTTCATTTAACATCTCATGTAAACTAAATTTAGATTCTAAAAAGTTAAGCCTCCGATGACAATATGTTTTTCTGTAAAAGAAAACACAAAAATTAACTCTAACTTAAAACTATTTGCTTTTCAAGTTCAGAAAGAACTTAAGAGTTTTCAAAGTTAAAAAAAAAATTAAAAGTTGGGGGTTTATTTTAGATGACCAAGACAAACCAGTTCTTACTGTACTGGTTAACAAATACATAAGTCAATAGCTGATAGGATTTCTGAAACCTCAAACAGAACTCTACATAACCACGTTATGTTCTTTAAGTTGTCCAAATATTGTTATCACTGTATCTGTGCACAAACTACAGTTCTTTTAGTAATGATGATCAGAGAAAGCATAAAGCCTGTAACAAAAAATGTGATGTAGCTACTCCGAAACCCTGCTCCAACCATAGCTCATATACAGCGGAAACAACCTGTAATCCAAACTTACTCACTATGAAAATAATTTTAAAAAATAATCCCTGTTCCCTTAAGTGAATATAAGAAGCCAAGATCCAATGTACTCTCCTTTTTATGCCTTAAACCCAAATATATTGTGTACAAGTATTTTTTTTCCTAAAGTTTCTTGCTCTTAGAAAAATAATGTTTTATTCCTGCTTGCCTACTCCTGTCTTCACTTTCATCTTCTGTTACGTTTCTCGTTCTATTTTTAGCCAACAACATGTTGACCATCTGTCAGTTCTTACTGAATCTACATTTTTGTGGCACTATTAATGCTATAGGCATATTTTTTCTTCTTTATTGTTGACAATCTCTCCTCAGTGGGACACAAATCCCATTATGGATTTGAAAGTCAGATTCAAACACAGTCCCACTGTATCGGATATTGATCAAGACTCATTTGCTCACAGCAGGAAGTCTCTGCTGGGTTACACTATTATTCACGAGACGGACACTCTGAGGAGCATGGGTTAGATTTCACCAGTTTAGCAACAGTGAAGATTAAAGAGCAATGGGGGGTTTGATCTCCAAGCAGCCCCACATGTGATAAATGACAGGAAAGCACTTGCTGCAAACAGGGAAACGATACTGTATGAAGAGCTTATGCAACAGGATTGCTGAAAAGACTTCGTCCTTTTGGTTTGTGTGCATTTACCAGGGAGTGTGAATGAGTGTGCAAAAGCTAAATCCAAAGACATGAAAGGAGAAGATGATTGCTCCTACATTCACAAAAGTGCTCAGTGTTCTAACATCTTACCAAGGCTCTTCTTACTTAAAGTTTCCTGATAAAGACCGTTACCAAAAGCTGCAAAAGGAGTAGTCTTAAGTATGACTTGTGTTTCAAGTTTTGCCTCCCTGTTCTTTAACCTCCTCCATACGTGCCTCTTGGAATGTGGAGAATGAAACTAGAAATGCATTTACCCATTGCATACTGTAAACAAGCACACTCAAGCTGGCTTTTCTTTGGAGCAGAAGTGCTGACAAAGCTGGTGGAAGCATAGGCTTTTGTTCCTGAAAAAGTGCTTAGGTAATGGGACAGTTCTTTCAGCACATCTGCTTGCATCAATGCACAAGGCAGACAGGTTAGGCTGCAGGGGAAAGAGTCTTTGAGGTGTGACTAATTTGTCATATTGGGAGTGATGATCTCTCAAAGGCTGGAGGACTAAGAACTCGGTGCTGGCTGGCCGGCAGGACAAATAGTTCAAAAGAACAGTCCAGGTTCCTGCTTTGTTGCATATTAGCTAGAATCTTTTCCTTACCTGGTTTTGAAGCCATGAGAAACTTTGACATTTCAATTCCTCAGCTGGGAAGTAAACTTCAAAAGTGGATGCATATTTTCGTTTTCTAGACAAGGGTGGGGAGACACTGGAATGGGTTGCCCAGGGAAGGTGTGGATGCCCCATCCCTGGAGGTATTCAAGGCCAGGCTGGATGGGGCTTTGAGCAACCTGGTCCAATGGGAACCCAGCCTATGGCAGGGGGGTTGGAACTACATGATCTATAAGGTCCCTGCCAACCTGAAACATTCTGTAAGTCCTATTTCTTCTAAGGACATCACTTTGTCATGAGTCTGTTAGCTACTGTGCTAGAGTTGCTGTATTTCTGGGTTTTAGAGAATTCCCAGGAGTTTGACAGTTCTGGAATTTTCAGACCTAGTTTGACTGTGCATGCATGGATCAGTTTTGCAGCACACGAGCAGTAAATTGATATCTGGAACAAATACGAGTGACTACTTATGTTGATAAGCTGTTCTGTATGCTCTACATACACAAGGCTTCTCTACACGCTGCAAGAGCGGAACATGCAAGAAAATTCCAGACAACTATTTAAAAACTTCAAATTCAGTATAGACCAAAACAAAATAAAAAAGGTGAGGCTCCAGTTTCAGTTCCCACGCCTCAAGAAGTTTGTGTCAGTTTTTCACTTCACTGGGGACATGTGGCCAGTTTCTTGCTTTTGTTAACTGCTTCTTGTTTTGTTGGGTTGATGCAGAGAAACTCGAGAAATGAAATATACCCATGTGTGGTTTTGGTATTGTTTTTTTCCTTTTGAGTCTTTCCATGATGCATTAATGCTTAAGAAGGGAAAACCAAAACATTACTATAGAATTAGTACATTGAGGAATTAGATATCACAAAACTGAGAGGTGTTAAACTAAAGGTAACCAGCAGTCTGAAGTGAGGAAGAGGAAAGAAAGAGAAACATACGTTGGACCATGTGCAATTAGAGCAAGAACGTGGCTCAGGTCAAGGGTATAGGTCTCCAGGTCAGGATAGGGCAGACTCCGAGGCTCATTGAGTTCCATCATTTCTTTGTTATCATAAACAAAGGGAATGCCACCTTTCATCTTGATAACATAATCCAGATTGTCTGGAGCATCATCAAGATTATAAGGATCTTCGTTTTCTTCTGGGGGTGAATGAAAATCTGCAAATAAATTTACCTTTAGAAGAAATAACTCACACAAAAGGCAAAATAACTTCAGAAAGGACTTTCTGCTTCTATAACGCTTTATTTCTAGTGGATGTTAATACTTGCATTAAAATCACATTTTCAGTTTCTACAAAAGCTCTGTTGTTACAATACAGTTTACTCTGACAGGCTACTACTGCAGTCCCTCTCGAGGCTAAAGCCACCTTAATGCAAATCTTATACATTATTAGACTTCTCTGAACCAACATATAAATAGATTTAATACTATTCTGTATTCATGTATGATGGCACAAGTTCAGAATAAGCTTCCAGAAGTATTAAATTAGGATGGCTGAAAGTACAGCTGATGTTTTTGAACAATAAAATAGTTGTTGACTTCATACCCACCTTCATTATTTTCTTTTCACCTTCTGACTCACTGTAGTTATTTTGGAAGCTTATATTTAAGCACATAGTAATGCAGCTGTTCTCATCGTGAAACATCAGTCAGAAAAAAACAGGCTGTGCCTCACTTCTTCACCTCTGTCCTTACCACAATCCAATTAGCTGGACTAGTGCATACATACTTGGACTGTTTCCTCTTTCTCTCAATTATTAGTGAATACACTTCAACTCACAGTAGAGCAGGAAATAATTTGAGACTCGGTGCTTCTCACTCTTAACCATGGCAGTGGTTGGTTTGAGGGGAGAAGGGGGGTTGGCTGGTTGGTTTTCTTCTTTTGATTGAGATTTTTTCATTTGTGAGGAGTTTTTTTGTTTGTGTTTTACTTGGTTGTTGGGTTTTTTTTGTAAATAAACCTCCATATTTTTATGCTTAATTGCTTTTAAATAGAACCAAGAAGCACAGCAGACAGAGATAGTACAACACAACTCTAGTTTTCCACTTGGCCTTCTGATAATGACCAAAATCAGACAAGTACCAGAAGCACAGTTGGGATTTATTCACTACAGTTTTATAATCCCTTTACAAAATTACAGTATTTTGATTTCTGAGGATCAGGTAAACACACATACTTCTGGGAGATTCAGCTAATATAAAGATTCAAACATCATCACTTATGCTAGTGAACAGTCATCACTTCTCTCTTTTTTTTTTTGTTTTTTTTTTTTCGTGTTTTTGTTTTGTTTTGGGTTTTTTTGTTTGTTTTTGTTTTTGTTTTTGTTTTACAATGTTTCACTAATGTTACTATCATAAAATAAGTGTCTCAGCTACACTTATGTCAACTGAACTACATTGCTGGGCTCAGTCTTATCACGGAGTTTTCTTTTTCCTGTTCAGTTAAGCCAAGACAGCAGAGTGATTAACCAGTCCTTTTATACACCTAGAGCACCTGGATGTATGTTATAAACTCAGACCGTTCTTATCTCTGGCACTCATGTCAAATTTGTGCTAATTAAAACATTGGGTAAAGAGGTGATTATTTTTTATGTTTTAAGTTTAAAATCATAACTGTAAAGTTATTAACTTGAGAGCAGGTTGGAAATATCTCCCTGGCAGCTATTCCAAGATATCTTTGTCTTGATTATTCAGTGTACTGTCCTCTTTATGCTCCTGTGTAACAAACACTTGAAAACATTTCACTCTACCACTGAGCTAGAAAATACATGATTTAAAATTTCACTTTATGGCTAAGAATAAATGCCAACAATATGGACACATCTACAGTGGCATGTCTGCACAGACCAAAGGCTGCTCCTCAAAGGCTGATTCAAAAACTAGCAGCACAAACAGTTCAATGCACAAGCAAAGCTTTCAAGACACAACTTGCCTGAATGACAAGTACATATACTTGTCATTTAGTATACACTTATATAGTGGGGACACCGTGTTCAGCCTAATAAGCCTTGTTGAGAAATCAGAATTATTAATCCAGGCAAAATACCCAACAAATATAGCCTCCAGTCTTCACCTGGTAAGCACACCATACCTGCGAAATTACTGACTAAGGGCTTGCTTAGTGGCATGTCTGTATCATGCTTCAATTTACAATGAAGATGAGCTCATATAATCCCTTTTATTTCAGCATGCCAAGATCAGGAGGAATGACTTTTCACTTTAAACCATATCTATGTATCTTTCTTCCAGAGGAAAATAAGTGGACTATTTACCATCCCATTTGCTGCCAAAAAAA
>VZTM01003378.1:26745-36957 GCA_013400555.1 Jacana jacana | reverse complement strand
GCACATGTATCTCCATATTAAACTATAAAAAACCCCTGAAAATCCAACTTGCTACTTGTTTTTCATTGGTCTCATTAGATTTATTTACTTGGAAATGAAGTCAACTATTTTTAGGTTAAGAATAATAAAAATATTCTGTACCTGACACAAAGAAAATCCCAGAAAATTGATACTAACGTAGAATGATGATGCGCAAACACATTTTTCAAGAAATCAATAAACAGTGTGTTTTTGAAATGTCATATGANATCATACTGCAACATTTCTTGTACTTCTGATTTGAGTAAGTATTCATCACCAAAGAGACATTGTAGACAAATGTCATGTCTAACTAAGACCAATTCTGGAGATACAACATTTGAATTATTAATAACAGAAAACAGGAGATGTGGTATAACTTGCTCAACAAAATATGTACTGGAATTGTCAACAGTAATGCATAAGGTAAGTGCATTAAAATGATGGATGATTTTATAAGCCAACCTGTATTACATACCAACACGACATAGTACTATTGAAAATGGAGTGTCTGTATTTTAACTATATATTAAATGTACTTCCAGTCATCAGAGAATAAAATTTCAGAACAGTTGCTATGACCCATAGCCCAGTTCATGACCCTAAGTGAGGAAATCCAGAAATAGGGACAACAAAATTTTGAGCTCCAGTGACTTTTTTCTTATGTACCAGATCTCAACGGCAAGATAATATAAATTTCAAAGAAAGGTACTCCTTACATAAATATAGTCCTAAAGAAATGTGTCTCTAGCTTCACAGACTGACAATTTATAGTTATTACAATTAAATACTTTGGTTTTACTTCAGCTAAGATCATCAGTCATTACTTCATTTTGTCTGGCCTAGACTAATGCAGTAATTTCTTTCAGTTTCTTAAAATCACATTTTTTTAATTCAGATACCTGAAATATGCACAGCACACATCTGTCCCTGAGACAATTCTTATTCTTCTTCAAAATCACATTCAAGATAGTTTTTGTTCTTGCTGCCTTGAAAATAATATTTTACTAACTTTCTCAAGAAATACATTAGTTGTTTTCTCTACCATCATATTTGTCCAACCCCCTTTTTATTCTTTAAGATGGTTATCCTGCTACTGCTATTATCCAATGTTCCATCCTTTAGAAATAGCTTTTGCATGCTTCTGTACCTCATGGCTTCTTCTTTTATAAACCCGTGCATAGTTCTCCATGTTTTATTTGTAATGAGGAAGGCAGAAATTTTTAAGTCTAACATACAAAAAAATATTATTATTGTTATTATTCTTTTCCTGGAAAGACATCAGGACTGTGTATATGTTTGAAGTGCAGGAGTTCACACATGTTACACTCCAGATTGCAATGGTTACAATAATCTGGTTGGATTAATTTAATACAGTATTTTTAGAGCTGACCTACTGCAGTGTCTCAATCATCTCATCCTGTCATCCATAAAGACATCCAAGAATAGCCTTCTGAAGATCTGCTCAACAGTAAGGCCCTGGAGCTCAAAATTACTAAATGTCCATTAGAAACCTAAAACTGAGATCACCATTTCCTCCTTTCTGGTCAAATAAGTGACAACAATTACTGTAGAGTTGTAACTACCTTATACAATTTCAGCATAATGTCTTAGCACTTATATTTAGCCCTGTTTTAACATGGCGGGAGCTCACTCAGGAAATCTACTGACAATCTTTTTCAAAGTGCTTTTGGACACATGGAAATGATGGTTCTTCAGAGGCTCAGAACCCAGTCAAACCTTCATGTAATCTTACTATGAAAACAAAATCTGTCCTTTTAGCTGCAGAATTATCTTCCTCCCAGTTACCACACTCTCACTTCGAACAAGAAATGTTTACAAAATGTGAAAAATAATACTAAAAAAATAATTTCCTTCACTGGTTACATTTTTACAAACTACTTTTGCTGAACTAAATCACCAGACATAATGACAGTTACATAATGTATCATTTCAATTTAAATAATAAAACATAGCAAAGTCTATATGATTTATAATGGAAACCGTTACTCCACCTTAACTATAGGCACTGCTATCAGCTCTTCATAGACTATATTAAAAAAACCCCTAAACTTCTGAAAGCTAATAGTTTTCTTCCAGTTAGCAAAATTTGTGCTCTATATAATTAGTTTAGTTATCAGCAGTCTAACCTACCTTCTGCCAATTGCAATTTTTAACTTTTAACGTCACTTCTTAGGTTGTGTTCTCTGTACTACACCCACATTTCCAACCAGCAAAATAGACAAATAACATTATTACATACTACCTCATAAACAGTTACTGAATCATAGAAAAGAAACTAACAATATATATGGAAATGGATTGTCTAACCTGAGAAGTAGCAAACCCAATATATAGAGAAGACAAAAGATGAACTTGGTTGGAAATTTTTGGTTGAAATTGGTTTTCATAGGTAAATGTAGTTTCCTCACATACAAGGGAGTTTGTGTGGTTTTCTTCATGGGGGACGAGGCAGGTGGCTGAGCAGGAAAAGTTCTTTCTCCTCACTTTTCCACTAGACAGGAATCCTCTAATTTACAGTAAACCAAAAGCTACTGTGTTTACCAATCTGAACAGTAATTCTAGCAAATCAGGGATTTGATGCTGAATCAGAGGTGCTTCATTTCATTATTTCCTAACTGAAAAAAAAAACCTACTAAACACATTACTATCAGTTTTATCTTGATTCAGAAAAACAATAAAAAATTTCTTTTTCATGATTTCTTGTAAGAGTTCTTCAAAGCACTAATCATTTAGTTTCAGTTAAAACTATAAGGATAATAAAAATCACTCCATAATGACCCTTTAAATATGTTATCATGTGATTTTTGAAAAGAGGTTGGATTTTTTTTATTTTTTTTTTCTAATTCCTTTCTACTTCAAACAGACTTGAATTTTTTTTCTCTCTATTGGTATTTCTAATGGGAAAATAAGAAACCTTGAAAAAAAGAAAGCAAACACTCACATAAAGACACTAAAGTACAGTTGATCCTGTAGTGTTGTCTTAATAATTTATGACTCAGTGCCAAAAGATTAGACTTCAGAACCTCAACACTAATTTCACCAAACAGTAAAAGAAAATCTCTTTGAAATGAACAGTTTAATCAGATTTTCTAAAACTGACTTGTATTATCTCTAATTCACTGAAGCAGCCCATCACCGGTCAATTAAAAAGTATCATTGCCATCATATTATCTTACACTATGATCCCCTAAGCTGTTATCTCAGAACAGTAACACAGCTATATTTATATTGCTGTGGTTGTAAAATTAGATCTATATGAGCATGAATTAGAGTGGAAGACAAGAAGCACTTCCTATGAAATCAGATGTGTGTCACACAGGCACCCATTAGGAAATGCTTTTTGCCATCAGTGTGAGGACTGGTGACCCTCAGACAGGCTTCCTTGCCATTTGATGTATAGGTGTTTCAGTGGCCATGTTATAAGAAACTGGCCAGCACAAGAAAATGCCAACGCAGAACCACAGAATCACAGAATCATTGAAAGTGGAAAAGACTTTTAGGATCATCAAACAGGCCTATCTCTTTCCACTTTGACTAGTCAAAAAGAGAAATACCAACAAAGTCCTATTCTTATGTTCACTATGTACCATGCAGGGTCTGTGAGCAGAGCATGTCCACAGCAGCCCACAGCTGCAGGGAACACCAGTTCAAAGTCCGGCTGCTCCCTTCACAAGCTCCCTCCCCAGGAAATCCTGAGAGGGTGCAGCTGCTCTCAGCCTCTGCTTGCTCCCAGGGACAAGGAAGTATGTATGCAGGCAAGGGGACACCAGCATGTTGGAACACGCTGGGGTGTCCTTCTATACAGGTAAATGGAGAAAGCCCTGGAGATGGCCCGAGATATCAAGTGAATAGAGCTAACTATGGCATTACAGAGGCAGGTGCTCCAATATCCTCTTGAGCCACAGGTAGCACAGCCAACATCATGGGCTGGCTTTTAAAAGTGTGACAAAAGCTGCAAGTACCAAAACTACATCTGGCTGGGTATTGTTAGTCTTAACTCCTGTAATTAAAAAAAAAAAAAAATATTTTCCTCTATATGCTTGTACCAATGAGTACTTCAATTCATACATTTTACAGGGAGGAATTAAATGCCACACAAGAAATGGTGCAAAATTCTTAACTATAAGTAACAATAGACAGCAATGCAGTGAAAAGGTAAGGTAGATTAAAAATTCTTAGCCCCTAACATGAGTTTATAAGCACCATTCCTTTTTAACCTATTACTTCTTACACTCTTCCTGTGTGATACAACCCTACTAACAATAACATTTTCACTAATAATTTAGGATCTTTTTAAGTAACATAGCTGACTTGAGAGAAAATTTAAAAGGCATTTGGTTTTGATTTTTTATTCTGCTTCTGCCTAGGATTATATATCAGTGGCTACATAAATAATTTTTAATTTCAAGGCCTTGGAATACACCCTGAGGACTCCTGTGAGAAAGAAATGAACAGCAGAGTCAAAAGAAAAAAAAAGATTAAAAGCGCAGCACCATTGTGGCTGTCATCAGGCAACAGCTGTTAGTTGTATTATTAATTGAAAATTAATTTAGAAGAAAAAAATATATTAGATTTTGACAAGCAGCCTAACACAGTGCTTGGTGAATGCAGTAGATACCCAACAACTAAGGTTCATGGAGGTTAGTGTTCTTATGGTCTGGATTCAAAGGTTGACAAAAATCTTGCAAAGTCAGATTAAATCACATTCAAATGAAAGATATTCTGTGAGTTTTTCAATTCTTGGATGGTTAACTGATCAGGACAAATACAGTCAATTCCACGTATTTTGGTGTTTGTTTCCACAGAAAATAGGTGGTAATAAGTTTCTGACATATAAGCCAGTGAAAAATTACTATTCCTGTATGCCACTCCTATGAGAAATAGAAATTAATTGTGCCTAGCACCTTTAATGGACAACACATCCTGAGAAAAGCACATGAATGGTAAGTAAGTATTGACGTCTCTTCCAGCCATGCCAAAAAGTTACAGACTTTAATTGGTATTTAAATTTGAAGGTTTTTTTTTTATTTTTTTGAAGTTTTTTTAAGATTTCATTTGCATGTGCTCTTCTCTGAAAATAGGCAACTACAGAAATAGATGTTTCAAATGCATTTAAAATCATTAACTGTTGATTTTATGTACATTTGTTCACTTGTTTCAGTAATCCAGATTAAAAAAAAAAACAACCCCACGCCATTTGCAAGACCTTTCTCAAGGAAGCACTACCAGGAAAAGTAAGATTCTACTTGAAGTGGAAAGACAGAATTCACAAGAGTAATGAACATCCAAAAGATATGTCAAGAAATGGTATTTTAAAAACAATTATACAAGCCAAGTTAATAATACTACACATGAATTTCATACTACATTGCACTCAGTCTTAGTTTCCTACATTTATAGGAAATGTCTCAAAATAAACAAATCTACGAGTTGAATACGAAATTGTTTTCTGTACTTTAATGTATAACTATGATAAAGTTATTACAGTAGTGTAAGAATTATTAACAATAGCGTAACAGTACTCTACCACTTTCAGAAAATAATGTATTTTTCCTTTTTTTTTTTTTACTTTCTTTCTGTTGTGATACCTTAAAGATAAGAAGATAAGATTTTTACATTAGAAATTTATATATCTATAACTAATCATTTGTCATGGCAGTGATTACACAAAATAATTTGCAGATAAATTTTATAGCATTTTGTAATGCATTGTATTATTTTTTATTACCTCAGTATACCTTGCAACTGTTGCTTTATCTGAAACTCTTGCTGAACTACACAAATTTGAAGTTAGAAGCAAAACTTTTGGAGTAATTTCAAAAAGAAATACACAGCACTTTATGTCAGTTTTTTTGTACTCAGAAGATGTAATTGTTGGCATATACTGTCTACAACACTGAGAATCCCTTTGTGATAGGACCACATCTGAACTAAATGTAATCTATTTAATAGAACAGAGGCTTATAAAAAAAAATATCCAGAAGGGTTGTTAGATGTGAATACAAAGTTCTGTTAAAAAAGAAAAAAGATTAATTTTGTCTGGTTTTCCTAATTCAAAGCAGGTTTGTTTTCCTTTTCTTACAAAGAACAAAGTAAGCTATTTAACATCAAGATGTCCACTTTGAAAAGGAAGGCTTTTTCTCTACAGCTGAGAAGGTTTCTGTATTTAAGTAAATGCAAAGGATCAGACAAGTAAACACAGTCATATGTTCTTGCAGTGATTCTGTAACTTTTATAGAACATTATGGCTCAGATGATTAATTCATTTCACTGTGACATTAACGTTTTACCAGAACTGTTTACAAATGGATTTAAGTCAAGACTTGGGGGACTACATTCAAGTGAAACGACTTCTATTGTATTACCAGTCCCTACTATTTCATGTTGAAGACAAAAACTTAGAGAAAATCTCATAATGAGAGATTTCCTCAGGAAGAAACAGCCCTAGCTGATAAGTCCTTCATTTTATTTTCATCTTCCATTCAGGTAAAGCGAAGCCAACTTGTGTGGTGGTTAGATATACAGGGAATTATTGCACTTGCTGCTGGAACATTTTTAGATGCAATCTATTGATCTAAAATGTATTTCTTAAAGAACGGTTTGGGAGAGTGTAAAACCTCATTTAATCTACCCTCTGCCCTTAGGAATGCTCCCATGATGACTATATCTACTTCTGGGACTGCAAGTGCTTTACTAAATTCCAGGAAATCTTTTACTCTTACACCTTCCCCTGTATTACAGAGGGAGATAAATTTTTCCTTGCAAACATCATAAGCATGCTCTCAAAATACTATGTAACAGAGATACTGAGAATTTTATGGACCAGCTAAGGAAAAAGGAAGAGTAAGAGCATCTTTAGAATATTTTAATATTGTAATCATGACCACAAATAGTATTAAAAAAAAAAAATAATCATGCTTTAATCCTGCAATGTATACCAAGAAAAAAAAAAAACAACAAAAACTCAAGAAGGTAAAACTATGGGAAAATCAAACTAAAAGCTTCTTTGGGGACCTGAATTAACAATTGCAGACTGGGCTGCACTCCTTTGCAATAGATCTGCTTCTCCCTCTTCTAATGTGACAGTTTTCAATGACAGAGGCTTTCTGGCTGAGAATTTGAATTTTTTTTTTTTTTTTTTTTTCCCCTGAGGGGTGTGTTTTGTTCATGGGTTTAAAAACCTGAAAACACCCATCTTACAGACTTGTGTCAACAACATTTGCACCACAGGGGCTGGTAGCTCCCTGGGGCAAGATGCCAGTGGCTCCCCAGGTAGATGATGGTGGGACCTGGCACACAGGGCCCATCTCACCCTCAGCCAGGAGCAAGGCTGCTAGGAGGCACCAGGGCTGCAGGGAGCTGAAGATGAGCTCTGCTGAGGTATCAGGGGGGCAAGGGCTGACAGCTCCAGGGGGAACTGCAATGGGGTCATGACTTTTGAACAGGGTGGGGGGTCCTGTTAGTGGACTCCAGACCATGACAAGCAGGATGGCAAGTCTATATGGAAATTTGAAAAGCGCAAATAAAGAGCCTTTGATTTGATAATGTATCTTTTTAATGTATGCATTTGTCATGCAAACATTCACGTTCCAGATATGGTGGTGATTAATCTGACCCTCAGGAAAAAAAAGATTAATTCCTACTGTCATTCACCAATAAAGTCACAGGATACATGTGTAAGCAANAAAAAGCAAACAAACAAACAAACAAAAAAGTATCCTCTCCTGGAATTGAAGTTACAGAGTCTCAGGAAGTCTGGTTATATCTTCTAAAATTTAAATTTACAAATATGCTGGCAAATCATAAAGACAGTTACGAAGGCATGTCTTTGTGTTTGATTAGTACCTGTCTGCAGTCTTAAAGACCAATGACCACTGTACTGCTGTTGCTTCTGCTCTCGGGCTTGACAAAGTCATCAAGGGAATCAAAACAAATTCTGGGGCAAGTTCAGAAAAGACTGACATCACTCAAGGGAAACCGGGAAATGGTATTGTCATGTTTGTCTGTGGTTTATTGAGGTAGCTTCTTTTTTCCCTTACTATTGGGATAAGAACTGAATTATAGAGGTTTCCCCAATGTCACCTATTTTAACATTGTATAAATTTAGTATAAAATTAGTTTAAATTACTTTGTGCTTGTTCGTTTCTTAAGTGGATGGTCAATAGTTACAGAGCCTCTGGTAATTTTATAAACTTTTATTCAGTTTTTCCTAGGACATATCTCAAATGCAGTTGAACTGGTTTTGCTGGACAATATTTCTTGAGAAACATTGTCTTTATAATCTTTAATCTTTGGAAAAGCATTATGACTGTATTAGGTTTGTTGTCCTGTATGGTTTATTACAAGACAAGTTGTTCTCAGGCACATTTATTCAGATTGTAGCTGAAAATGTATGCATGGCTGTAAAACATGAAGACTGATAGGAGACCAGATGCATGCATATTTATTGATCTAGTGCAGATTATGCATTAATTCTGAGAGTAGCTACATTTTTAAATCACAGGATTTGTGTGCATTATAAAAATCTCTATTTATGTGCAGCTACTAAAGGAAATAGTACCCTCAATCAATTCTATATGCCTAATTTCCTTGTCACAAGTCTGCCACTACTGGATTTTTCCCCACCTCCAGTTTCAATTAAACCTAATTTCTCAAAACATGAAAAGCAAAAACATGAACTTACTCAAAGTTAATATTAAAGTAATAACATTATTAACATAATATATTTGTAAAAAAAACCTCAGAAAGTAAAGACACAAGAAGTTAAGCCATTTAATAAATATATAATTAGTGCATCGCCAACCATACACAGGCATCTTAGCATTATCAAACTGGCAGATAATACAGCTCCTGGAATAGTACCTCAATATTACTCCCTCTCATTTTCTTTGCCACTGCAAGGTTTCACTGCCACCCTGTAACTGAATTTCTGAAATTATTATCCTCAATAATACCAATACCCACTAAAGCTTGTAAAAGGGAAAATTAAATTGGAAAAGAGAGTGTGGATCAAGAAGCAGAGCTGGATACGAATTAGGGCACCTCTACGAAGTTCAACTTAATGATTTGCTCTATATCTTCATTTCAGTACACCAGCCAAAAATTTAAAGGGGGATGAGGGAGGGGGAGGGGAAGAAGATTCAGTGTCCCTGTGATTCTTTCTTGTAGAACTAGAGCTGCCAATAGTAACCCATTATCTAGAAATATGACACCTGTTAGCACAATTAAAGGCAATAAAGTCACTGCTTAATTCTACAACAATAAAGACTGAACTGTAAAAGTATTACTAACATGCGGACAGGTCCGTGGGGGCAAAGTCTTTAAAGAGTCTAGTGCATTAATCTTCTGAGTCAGTATCCTGGCTCTCATCCCAGATAAGCTAAAAATTACAATAATGTATTTGCAGCCCCTTCCCCGCAGTTAAACACACTTTATCACACATGCAATTTCCACACTTTGTTTGGGTGGAACATTAACCTTCCTTGTTTAAAAACAGAAAACTTAACAATTAATGGTTAATAAATCTCATGTGAATAGTTCAAAGACAGAGAGAGAAACACCTGTTCAATCCTATTCTGGAAAAAAAAAGACATCTTGGAAACAGTTGCAATGGAAAGCTTTTCTTACACCAAAATCTGTAAACTTTGTAATAGAGACAGCATAGTGACCTTCAGAAAACAGCAGGCTCGCTACAATCCTCAGTACATATGTCAAGATGTGAATGTCTAGAAGTACGGAAAAACAAGTTCCATGAATGTTAACATTACGATCCTTTTCTAATGCCCCACAGAAGGTAAAAGCAAAAGCTCACAATGGTGAGCAGATAGCAATTTTACACCTAAGAGAAAGACTGTAAAGCATGTGGCAACAGAATCCAGACTGTATGATCATTTATGTCTCACTGCTTTGACATCAGGACTTTAAATTTGGTTAAACAGCTAAATGTAGGGCTTCATCAGTGTACTGGCCATGGTTGGGATAGAGTTATTTTTGTTCATAGTAACTACTATGGAACTATANAAAAAAAAAAAAAAAAGGAAAATAAGGGTTCTCTACCATGAAAAAGAATGCACTTACCATATTACAATAGTCCTGGCTAGGAAGCCAAGATGATAATATAATCTGGGAATTTTCCAACTGACAATTAACGGATACAGAGGCATGTGCCAA
>VZTM01003378.1:0-12051 GCA_013400555.1 Jacana jacana | reverse complement strand
CAAACACAACAAATTCAGCATGGGAAAAAAAAAAGAAATAAATGATCACAGATTTCCAGTGAAAATATATGCCTACATCAGATTGCCTATATGGTGGAATATGAAACTTCAGTTTTATTCACAAAAGAGGAGAACTTTGTGGAACAATATTTTAATGATTTACCACCAGTACAACCAATAAAGTATTTAATTTATAAAACGTATGCACTAATGCTTTATTTTATGACTAAATCTTCCTTGGTTTACCATAATCCACTCTGTTTTATAACCCAAATTACTGTCCCAGATTAAGTATTCAAATTGTTCTTTGGAAAACAGTAACTTGTATAATGTAGTTGTACAGCAATAGCAAGATTCAGACTACTACAGAATTATGACTAACATCTATATAGGAATATTACATTTTGAGATCATGTAAAGAGAGAACTTTTATAAATAGAATGATAAAAAAGAATTTCATTAGCTGCTTTTGACTTTGAGCATAACATTGATTTCCTTTCCACTGTCCTGCTTCCTCTGCAGAAAATAAAAGGTTTCCACATGGGAAAAAATAATCAATTAATTAAAATGGTCTCCATTAAAGACAAAGGAAACTGAAGAAAGAGGAAGACAGTTATGCATTTTTTGAGACAGTCGATAAAGGAAATTAATTTCACATCAAGACGGTACGTGATGTGATGAATAGAGATAAGAGTTTAGATGTTCCTGAAATGAACCGCAACTTTAACAGTAAAGCTTTGTGCCACAGTGAATTATCAAAGACAAGTGAAGAGGTTTCATACAGGCCTACAATATTCTCACTGGTAGCAATATTCCCTCTCTGTCACACAATACTGTGCATTGCTTAAATAGTCCTGGTGTTATGACAATACCCACAAAGATACTGCCCTTCTGTACTTCCATAAATTTCATGTGGGAATCATATTTGCAACAGTTTTGGTTAGATAGTTAAAATAGTCAATTCTACGTTAAAAATATGTCCTGTTATATGCACCAGTATCGCTGTGTAGATGGAATTGTGATCTACATGTTTATAGCTCTGAGAAGTAACTGAAATCAAGAAACTCAGTCTTTGAGAAGAAGCTATGGTTTAAGAGAACAATAAACAATTTGTAAATGATTTTAAGGAGTGAAATTATATTTTTTTTCTATATTGTGAAAATCTTTATTAGCTAGATACTGACTAATAAGGAAAAGCTAGCAAAGATTGTACCTCTGTAGAGACCCAGGAGATGCTATCAGAAATAATAATGTTAATAAGTAATGATACTTAATGTGGGAAGAAGGAGAACTAGAAATTACAAGCAAAGAAGAAGTAGCAATTCGCAGATAGAGGGAAACACACCGTGGAAAGAATAATATTCATTAAAGAATAGTTGAATGGTAATAGGGAAACAATGACCTATGAAAGAAGAAGAGAGAAGGAAACAAAAGAGGACCAAAGAAAGATATTTTTCCCTTCATGCATTCTTGTTGCATGAGGGACCACAGGAAAGAAAGGCTTAGAATTCTCCACAGCTGGGAAGAGACCTCTGAAGTAGCACACTGTGGAAGGACTTGGAAGAGAGGAGATGACTGTACTCTCCACTGGGTAAAAAACTGGCTGGATGGCCATTTCCAGAGAGTTGTGATTAATGGGGTGAAATTTTGCTGGCAGACGGTCACCAGTGGTATCCGTCAGGGCTCTATTTTGGGGCCAGTCTTGCTTAATATCCTTATTGATGATTTGGACAAGGGGATTGAGTGCACCCTCAGTAAGTTTGCAGATGACACCAAATTAGCTGGGAGTGTTGATCTGCTTGAAGGTAAGAAGGCTCTAGAGAGGGACCTGAACAGGTTGGATGGATGGGCCAAGGCCAACTGAATGAGATTCAATACAGCCAAAGTACAGTCCTGCACTTCTGTCACAACAACCCCATGCAGCACTACAGGCTTGGGGAAGAGTGGCTAGAAAGCTGCCCAGCAGAAAAGGACATGTGGGTCCAGGTGCTGGCTTAACATGAGCCAGCAGTGTGCCGAGGTGGCCAAGAAGGCCAACAGCATCCTGTCCTGTATCAGGAATAGTGCGGCCAGCAGGAATAGGGAAGTGATCGTGCCTCTGTACTCAGCACTGGTGAGGCCTCACCTCAAGTACTGTGTTCATTTCTGGGCCCCTCACTACCAGCTACCAAGCTGGTGAGGTGTCTAGAGAACAAGTCAGATGAGGAGAGGCTGAGGGAACTGGGCATGTTTAGTTTGGAGAAGAGGCTGAGGGGAGACCTCATTGCCCTCTACAACTACCTGAAAGGAGGTTGTAGACAGGTGGACACTGGCATCTTCTCCCGAGTGAATAACAACATGAATAGAAGTAATGGTATAAAGTTGCAGCAAGGGAGGTTTAGACCGGGCATTAGGAAGAACTGCTTTACTGAGAGAGTAGTCAGGCACTGGAACAGACTGCCCAGGGAGGTGGTAGAGTCACCATCCTTGGAGGTATTTAAGACATGTGTAGATGTGGCACTTGAGGGCATGCTCAGGTGGCCAAGATTGTAGGGCGTGGGTTGTATTTTTGTGTATGGTTGGATTCAGTGATCTCAGAGGTTCTTTCCAACTGTGACAATTCTGTAATTCTGTGATCCTATGACTGTAAATGGAGAGAGGTACTGCAAGTACCTATAAAGAACAAAGTATTAGAACAAGACAGGTATGATGCAGAGAGGTAGATTGTTTTTCACCACAACAAATATGAAGGACATTTTGAGAAGAAAATAGGGAACTAGTCCTATGTGTCAGTGTAGCAGCTGTGGCAATAAGAAAAAGAATGATGAGGCAATAATGTCAGAGAAAAAGAGAAATATTCATTTATATAATTTTAAAATGTGTTATTTAGTAAACTTTATAATCCATTTAATAGAATCTGATTTTACACGGTAGAATGGAAAGAATACTTATTCTCTACTTTAGACAAGATTAATGCCACTTTGGTCAATGAGGAAGCCACTGGTTTAAAACTAAGTCTCTGCTTCAAAATTGTCACAGCTCTGAACTGTGTGGTTCTGAAATAAGTTTTAATATATTTTGGTCTTTCAAGAACTAGTATGATTACTATCTGTTTGGAAATATTTCATTTATGTAGTGTTTTCCATATAAATTTCAATGAATATTTAATTTTGTTAATATTGCAGACATTGTAATTTGCAATATATCATTTATATATTCAAGAAAAAAATGTTAGTTTTGTTTAGAATGCACCATTTTTACTATGCATATCTGTAATGGAAGCTGTGGTTTTGGCCTGTGTGCACTGTATGCATATTTATTACATACGTACTGTCTGCAGTTCAAACAGAATGCAGATTTCCACAGAGTGATTAAATGATTAAATTCTCCTCATTACACAACCATGTATGTCTGAACTCACCATAACGTCAGGTGATACCATGAAAGATGAATCAAATGTAGACTTACAGTTTAAAATTAATTTCACCTATCTACACTAGGAAAGTTGTACAAGATACCCTTAAATCAAAAATAACTATATTACAAAAATGTTGTATCTGAATTTTGAGTATGGGACATAACACTTCTGTTTATTCATACTGAGTTACCATTACCATTCAAAGTGGTCAAGTGATGACAAAATATTAAGATTCAATGACAATAGTAATTATTTCTTATATGTATGATCAATATTGTTCCAAGTTGAGTAACTATATTTATTTTAATATTTTTCTTTTAAAATTCTTACAATTCTACTCTGCAGATGCTAAATACTATCACCTGCTTATTAGGCAAAGAGCAAGAAGAGAACAAATTATCTACTTTTCACTTGGGAAAGTTAGACACATCTTGAATTTGAAGGTCATTTCTGAGAGGGGATGCGTTGGGATGTGAGAGGAAAGGGAAAAGTGCGTGTTCATGAGTTAATTATCTATACTAACCATTCAGTAAGCAAATATATTGTACAAAAACCAGTCATGACAGTTAAGCTTTCTTTAAAAAAAAATCTAGCGCAAAAGTCAGATTTGCATCTGTCTATCATAAACTAGCTATGCAGCTTTGATGTTGTGATATTAGAGGAAAGTTGTAAACTCATTTCAATACAAGTAATAAATAAAAAACCCAAACTGATTGCATAATGTATCACCTCAGGGAATAAGCTTTTTTGAACTTCAATTCACTTTATTAGAAACTTAATGAAGGAAAATAAATATGAGACTATGGTATAAAGCATCTTTCTAGACTGCAAAGTACTGTTTGCCCCAAAATGTCTGTTAAAGCATTACAGAATAAGAACAACTCTCCTCTACAGTCAATGTGTGTGTGTGTGTGTACAGTTTTAAGATTAATGTCTCAAGTAACATGCAAGGTTGAATTTGATGTCTTCTTATTACTTCTTTTAAGCTGTAATACCTTTTTCAAACAATCAAAGATACAATAGCATGTCATAACTTTTTCAATCGGTATGTGGCCCTTTCACTTGTTAAAGACTGTTGAATAGAACAATTTGTTTTCCTTACCCATTTCAGACATCTCTGGCACAGTAACAATGTATGGTCCATCTGTAAATTTTGGTGCATTGTCGTTGATATCCTGCACTTTGATAATAAATTCAGATTCAGGCTCAAGTGGCTTGTTTGTCCGTCTATCAATAGCTTGGGCATGAAGCACATAGTGCGTCTTCTGCTCTCGATCGAGGCTTTTGGTTGAATGGATGTCTCCAGTCGTGTCATCAATAATAAATATAGTTCCTGCCCCTTCTCCAGTCAGAATGTATTTGACTGATCCATCACCTTTGTCAGAATTGGAGTGCAGCTGTAGAATATATACATATAAAATCATATAAAATGACATATTAAATTCCATGAAAGGTTATTGCATATAAGATATAAAAAACTACAGTATTTCTGTTAGCACCATTCTACTTAGTTTTTAATTTTCTCACCTTTTGCCATAATTCCTCATGTGCTATTTCTGGCAAGTCAATCATTTTTTTCAGGGTTATTTCCACCCAGCATAGATCATTTTTTAAGCTGGGATGTCTTGGGTTCTACATTCATCCTAGAAAACTTCCTTAGTCAAAAATATTCTTGTAACTGGGTTTTGTTTTGTTTTCTTTTGTTTTACTTTGGTTTGGGTTTAGTCCTTCTACTAGTTATCCTACAGATCTCATTGCTAGAAACTCAGCTTTAAACACTACGCCTGAAGCAGACACACTGAGGACTGTTTGCTTCAACAATTATAGTTCTGTCTAACCACCTATGTTACCGTCTATGGCCCCAAGGAAGCATAATTTACCGCAAAAGCAAGCTGTGTATTGTGGCAGTGACAGCTGTCTATCCAGGATTACTCTGTCCCTCAACAAAACACATCTCTTTTCTCTGGTTTTTGTTTGTTTATTGTTAATTAGAAAGTTACTTAATTTGCTTATGTTTAACCTTGTTATAATGAAGTAACGAACTTTGAGAGATACTTGCAGAATTTTCATTGTTCCTAACACACACTTCATACTATAAAATATATGTTAAGTATATTATATCCCCCCTTGAGCAGAATAAAGTTTATATTCACTGGGGGGAGAAAGAAAAAAAAAAAAAAGGAGAGGTCACTAAGTAATGTGGTGTACTAAGAGATAACATGAAACAGCTACTCACTAAGTTTCAGTGATTCTAACTTGAGTTTAAAGAATTGCCTGTTTAGATTAAAAATGAACATGTGTTCTCTGAGAATAAGGGGTGTTTTTTTCATAGATTGAGAGGCTTTGTGTTTTTTTCTTTAAAATGACTTTGAGAATAGAAAGTATTTATAGAGGTGTACAATGAGAAGGAAGTGACAATGCATTGAACAATGTGAACAGCCTCAGGTATTGTGTAGTTATACTGTGATGTTAATTCAAAAGGGAAACTTTCTAATTTTAAGAACTCACTCATTCTTATTCTTACCCCAATGCCCTGACTATCTCTCAGTATGTGCAATGTGGCATCACTAAGTTTCTATACAGAATCCAAGCAAAAGAAGTAAGCATATGAGGGCTTATGATATTTTTCATCTCATGTACTAGCTCTATGAAATTACAGTTCTGCATATAATTTATACCTTGCACTGCAGGGGGGATTTGGGAGGGGGAAGTCTAATAAAAATTAAGATTGTCAGCTCATATAAACTTCATCATAATGTCAGTGAATAAACCATATATTTATCTAAGCCACAAAAAGTTCTGACTGAATAACCAAAACAAAACTAGGTCACAACTGTGGACTCACTTTTTTGATTTTGAAAATGGAAGAAAGAAAGAAGCAGAGAAAGGGCAATCTTACACCTTGTCTTTATAGCATTGATGGGCAAAATGCTGGTTAAATCTTGTCTTATCCTCAGAATAATAGTGTATTCTATTAACAAAGGAATGATACATCAATGTAAAATAAAATACCAGGGACACAAGCTTCCTATAAAGTCAAAATGTTCTCTGAAGTGATTTATTCCTAAAAACAAGAATAGTAGGTATTCTGGTATTCTAATCCTGGTTCACTGGTATTCCAATTTTTCAGAAACAATCAGAATTGTTTTTCTCTTCTGCAGGTTCTTTTTTTTGATAAAATTATTCCTAAGTCATAGTGTTCACAAATTTTAACATTTGCCTTAGAAAATGTTAGGAAAAAATAAAACAAAACAAAACAAACAAGCAAACAAACAAACAAACAAAACCAAACAAGAAACCCAAGAGAAAATTTTGTATGCCCAGGAAAATGACAAATTTGCTGAGTTTATGGAGCTATAAGGAATGCAAGTTAAAACTATCCCAAACAAAAAAGATAAAAAGTAAAATAATATCTGTCTTCATTCTTTCCTTTTAACTCTGCATGTATATACACAACATCTTATTCAGGTATACCATCAGCAAAAATCACTCTGTTCATAACTGGAATTATAAAATTATGAACCAATTAAGAAATTGGTTACATAGTTAAGAAATCAACAGAATAAGGAACTGCTGTATAATTTAAGAAGTAAGATTTTCTTTTTTTTTTTTTCCCCAAAAATCCCAAATATCAACACAGATGTGGCATTCCAATACTGTACTGCAGGAAGGTACATTCAGAAATTCACTGTTACAGCAGGAAATGCATGGAACATTTGGAAAAATAAATAACATTAGATACTTCTTGTTGTGAAGAAACAATTACTTGTATTTGTCATCAGTGAAAAAATCCAGACACATTTTGAGTCAGAGGGTTTCTTCATCTAACAAGTAATACAAGTTAAGAAACACAAAAGATTCTCAGCTGATTGCACAGCCAAGAAATTATATACTATTCCCGCTAAACATCATGTCACCTAACAAATTTAAATTTAAAAACACAGGCAGGAATGTTATTAGAAGAAAGTAATCTGGTAATAAACACAAAGCCTTCAATTCACACCTGTATCTTTTAAGCTGCGTTTGTAAGGCAACCAATGAAAGCAAGAGAGAGTGCAGTTAGTTTCTGCGTTCCTATTTTCTGAAATGTATTATAATGTTTTAAACATAACACTTTGATTTATGCCTTTAATTTCTAATGTTAAATTTTAAATTTACATAGGAGGATTTTGCATAGCACTTCTACTGCATAACAAAAGGGTCTTTCTGTCATCACTTGGTTTATATTTTAGCTTTTCTGTAAAGATTAAATAACCATTTGTCTTCTTAAATACTTCCATCTCAGTACAAATTGTCCCAAGTAGAAAAATATCAAGGCTTCTCTTAAAAACTTATTTGCAATATGTGTCTTGCTGAAGAGTGCCCCTGGGTATCCCTGCTGAAGACAATGCCTACCAGATTAATGAGACATTCACGTCCCTGAGCATGGCACACTTCTTTCTTTTCCCCGTGTGCTATGAAATCATCTCTGCAACAGGTGGTTTATTCTACAAAAGCATTTCTAATTAGAATAGATGTGATCCACTGCTTTGATTACAAATGTATGCTTTGGGAGACTGTGTTTCTGCAGCTATGTCTGTAATGATTTATAAAAGACAGCAAGAGAGCAAAATCTAGCTGGATGATAGTGGACTCTCTCTCTACTTGGGACTCTTGTAGCTATTTCTCTTTTAGATTAATTTGACATAGAGGGGGGTTTGACTAAGCAATGTAGTCTTACGCCAACCAATTCAGACCTAATTTGTCACCTCAACCCAGATCCACAGAAACTGTGTGGATATTTAATTACAATGAGATGCCACCACCTCTGCCAGTGACTGTTACAAGTACATGTATACACGAGAGGATGAGACACTCACACACTGTAGTAATGTGAATAAATAGATTAGAAAAAACACAAAATGCAGTGTTATTTTTTCCCCTACTGTGCCAGTCAGAGACATAAAGTTGGAATATTGCAGGAGTCTCTTCATTTAAAAGTAATACAAACACATGGCAAACTGAAACATGATTACTCATAATGTTGAGATGAGTACTGAAAAGAAATACAAGGGAAATATGCCAAACATTAGAACATGGTTCTCTGATTTCTGTACCAGCGGTTTTAACTATGACTATGAAAATATTACTGAAAATGTCTTTTAGTAGGTCTTAGTTTCTGGTAGTCCACCTCATCTAATGATTATATATTGATCTGTAATATTAACTTTTTGAATGGTCCTTAAATAAGCTTTTTTGTTGTTGTTTTTTTTTTTCCTTCTTAAATTATTTCAGCTGGCTTCCATAAGCAATCTCATCAGAACAGGACACAATACTCAAGGCCATCAAGGACAATCACCTCCCTACTTCTGCTGGTCACTCTATTTCTTATACAAGCCAGGATGGCATTGGCCTTCTTGGCCACCTGGGCACACTGCAGGCTCATATTCAGCCACTTGTCAACCAGCACCCCCAGGTCCTTTTCTGCCAGGCTCTCCAGCCACATTTCCCCACGCCTGTAGTGATGCATGGGGTTGTTGTGGCCCAAGCGCAGGACCTGGCACTTGGCCTTGTTGAAGGCCATGCCATTAACACTGGCCCATTGATCCAATCTATCCAAATCCCTCTGCAGAGCCTCCCTGCCCTCATACAGATCAATACTCCCACCTAACTTAGCGTCATCTGCAAATCCACTGATAGTACACTCTATATCATTGTCGAGATCATCAATATAGATATTGAACAGAAATGGCCCCAATACTGAACCCTAAGGAACACCACTTGTGACCAGCCACCAGCTGGATTTAACTCCATTGAGCACCACTCTTTGCGGAGCAGCACGTTCTTTTAAGCAGAGCAGCAGAACCTTCCTTTCCCAATTCTGTTGCTGTTGGCAATCAGTTTAGCCAGGCAACAAGATGTGCCCCAGCACATCAGTACCACAACAAAGTCTACAACGTGTGCCCACCCAAGAGGGCATGACAAAATTATTCCCAAACATCATGAGCTATGAGCTTTAGTAAAGTATAGACAAAAAAATATTAAAAAAGAATGTATGTGTGTTACTTTACTTTTGTTATGCAGAACTATTTAATGCTTCACTAAACACATCAAAATGTAGATATGTATAAAGAATTAATGGTATACCACTAAAACACTGAGAACAACATATTTTTAACTTCTCTCTAGTAAGAACTGCTATCATGTTGACTTCCTTTGATGTTTATGTAAACACAACATGCAATTTAAAAGAAACGATACAATCACTTAGCAGTAGTAAAAACCATGTATAAAATTATTCTGAACGGTGCACACTGCAAAATCAGATTCTAGCTGATACTACTGAAATGTTCATTGTGCCTATGCAGTAAACACGTCCTCAGATTTGCTGCAGACTTGCTTCCTTTGGTCTGAGCTGTAAAATATGTTTTAATGAAATATACTGCTCTGGGCAATGTCATACCTGTTGATGGAATTCTCAGAGGGAATCATTAGCCCAGGGGATAACTGTGTTATCCATAGCAGTGCCCACAAATAGAGAAGAAGCTATTTCACACCCTTGTCAAACAGAGGAAGAAAATACAGAATTGCAATTGCCTCCATCTGCTGAATGGGGTTTTTGAGATTTAAAAATAAATAAATTGGATTGCAATCATCCAAGAACAACACAACTGAAATAGTATTAACTTCATAGTATAACACTATAGCACGCAAACAGCTGTTCTTGCAAGATGTGCTTATCTGAAGTCCATTTAATTGCTGACGCTCTTGGGTGGACTGAGTAATGGCAGATGTATGAGGATGCATGACATCTGAAATAGAATCAGGCGTACTAAAGCTGACACAAGTGGTCAACACTAGCTCCTATTTTCTCTGTGTACAAAAGGAGGACTCCAGTGAATGACAAGAAAAATAGAAAATGGATACCTAAGCCAACACAATAAGCATTTGTGTATAAAACTGTTGTTTTGTTTTCAAAGAACACTATATATTTTCAAGAAAAATTGAATCCAAAATAGAATTTTCAATGTACTATGTACTAAATAAACACAGGAGAAAAATACTTCCACTCTGTCTTCATCTGAAGCCTTCACAGCAGTAAGCTTTCATTTCAGCCATCTTTTACATGGGCAAATGCTATGTTGGGCATAGAAAAGTCTTTTTTTTTTTTTTCCAAATAAGTGGGATTTACACAGCATATTTGTTATAGAAGTTCTAAAATGTTGGACAGGCATCCTGTTGCAGAACACACTAACCAAAGTTTTCTAAAAGTATAATTATATAAATATACTTGTTTGCAGGTCCCAGAGCTAAATGACTACAGCTCATTGAACCATTACCCTAAAATATGTCTGAAATTAAGTTGCTCTTTTTATTTGGATCTTACTTGAAAACAGATTCTTTTCAAACAGAAAATAAAACAAGACTCCTCATTCCCCGGTACTCTCTATAGCTAGGATAGTTGTTTCAGAGTGGAAGCACAGGGACTTTAACCCATGGAATGCTAATCTACTTATATTTATGCAGAATGGCCACAATACCTTAGTGTAAGGTTAGTTTTTATCCCTTTCACCACTCACAGGGCGAAAGGGATAAAATCAGGATTGCTACAGATAAGTCTGGGGGCAGCATGCCAATATTTGAGGGATGGTGAGCTAGTGAGGTACTTCAATCTGATGCTTCAGTGGGGGATGGAGATCCATGCAGCAGCGAGGTGCAAGAAGGTTTATTGATGTTTTAGAAACTACAGAATCATCTAACAATGGTCGCATAGGAATTCAGGATTCTCCCCCCGAATGGGGTGGAATCAATAGCCACATTGTGCAACTGGTAAACTATGATATGCCATCATCAAAACACAGTGGGATGACTTACACAACTGGAGTACTGCAATGGATATCTATAAACTTGTCAAAAGGGACAGACAAGGAAGTAGAGGAAGTGGGGTAGTCCTGTATGTTAGGGAGTGTTTTGACTATCTAGAGCTTAATGATGATGACAATAGGGTTGAGTGTTCATGGCTAAGAATCGGGGGGAAAGCAAATATCATGGTGAGATTCTGTTCTGTTTAGACTGGATATTAGGCAAAAAATCCTCACTGAAATGGTTGTCAAACATTGGAACAGGCTGGCCAGGGAAGATAGTCAGGGTTGAATCACTAAGCCTGAAGATGTGTAGATGTGGGACATGGTTTAGTGGTGGTCTTGGCAGTACTAGGTTAATGGTCAGACTTGGTGATCTTAAAGGTCTTTCCAACCTAAAAGATTTTATGATTCTATGATATCACCTTTATTTCTAACTAAGGAAAATCATAAAAGGTCTCAGTGACAGAACTTCTGTGGGTTTTTTTGATCTCTCAGACTCCTTGAAGGGAAAGCATTATTATCTCTCAAAGAGAAGCAATCTGAATTTCACAGACTTGAGCTACCACATTTACCCAGAAAGAAAACATTTCAGATTTTAAAAGCCATTTTTTATGGCTTTAATGGTCTATCAATTTATGATATCATCATACAATGCTGAACTCTACAATTCCCACAGAAAGTGGGAGGGGATGGATTTTTGAAACCATTAAAAATTATTTCTGGAGGGCTATAGGATTTCAGAACATTTTGAAACTCTTCCATGACATCAGAAAAACAGCATTAATAAAATGAAAAAGAAAAGGCAAATCA
>VZTM01003377.1:187616-222888 GCA_013400555.1 Jacana jacana | reverse complement strand
GGATGCTGGCGGGGCGCACCCGGTCCCTGGCTGCGGGACCGCCGCGGCATCGCCCGCCGCCGGCCTCGCACCTTGAGCCGGGCGCCTGGATTTCGGTCGAGGAGCTCGAGAGGAGGCGGACGCTGGGGGCTTTGCATCCGTGCGGCTCGGAGTCCGCCCGGGAAGAGCCAGTTGGTAACCGCGGCGCTCGCTTGGCTTGCGAGAGCCTCCGGCGAGGTTGGTTGCGGAGAGGGAGAAGTAAAGACTCCGGGGGTTGACGATCGCCCCCGGCCGCCCTCTAGCTCGGCTAGGGCTGCAGACTTTAGGGCAGCCGGAGGGCCATCTCCCCCCGCGCCACACAGGGAGCCCGGCTCCTTCCCCAGCTGTCCCCTTCAGCAACGGAGCAAAAACGGAGGGGACTCCCGCAACCCACGCCAGAGTGCAGGGGGGATACGGGGCCACCGCTCGGCGGGGGCTTTCGGTGAGGGGAGCCCCCGAGCAGCCCAGGGCGGGCGGGGAGCGGAGCCTCGGCCCTTCCCTCCGCCGGCTCCGCGCCCTCCCCCGCCACCGAGGAGCTCCTGCCGGCCACCAGGCTCTATTCCCGGGGAAGCAGTACCCAGCGGCGCCGCAGAACCAGCCGCCTCGCTGCACACTCCTTACCCTTCCTTCCCCGGGAAGGGTCCTTTGCCGGGCTCGGCACAAGCCCCGCGGCCGCGCACCGCAGGGGAAGATGCCCGTCCCACCCGGGACGGGAGAGGAGGGAATGAGGTGGCCGACCCCGACGACACCCCCTGACCCCCCCGATAGCACCCGGACTGACACAAACCAAACTACCCCACAAGCCTCCCTACGTCGCCTACCAGGACGATTTCTTTTATTCGGTACGTTGAAATAAATATTCATTACGACCACTGGCTATACCTGAAATTATAGCCTTAATTGCAGAGCTGCTGGCCTGAGTTACCACATTTGCTGCTTACTCAGCCGTGGGCAATTGCTGCCGTGCTGGTTACCGGGGGGCGTCCGTGCCAGTACTGGAGCCTGGCAGCGCCGAGCCCCGGGGCAGAGACCGGGTAGCCCCATCCCTCGCCGTCCGGGCAAACGTGGGATCCCAAAGAAGGGCTGAGCAAATCGTTGAGCAAATTAGGCCAATTCGAAACAAATAAGCACTCCGGGAAGAGAGCCTGCCACTCCCAGAAAATAATTGAAAGAAACCGAGCACTGTTACATTGATGTAAGCCCGGAGTAATTACATGGAGGTCAAAGTTGTTGCATACACTAAAGAAGTTGTACTAGCTCTGTAGTAGGTTGAGAGAGAATTGTGTTCCTTTTAGGTTGATGGCATATATATTCTGGAGATTTTTTTTTTCCTAGGCACATAATAAGGATATAAATAACTTTTTCTTCCCTGCCATATGCTATCTGCTACCCAATCCTGAAACAAAGTCCTAAAGATCTTCCAATGATGGACCAGATGCTGAAACCATGTTGTGGTTAAAACCTAAATGCCTTAAACAAACTCCTTTCAGAAGCTCTAACAACCCAGTTTAGAAGACAGAGAACTGTAGAGCTTGTGGCATATAACTTTTCTATAACTTTTTTTTTACCTTTATTGTTCCCATAAATGTTAACATTGACATGGTTGACATTGACCTCTGACCTTGATTCTGTCTTAAGATCATAGAAAAAATGAAGACACTTTCCTTTATTTCAGAAGAGCTTTTCAGAGCCATATGAGTGCAAAAGGTAATTGAACATTTGGGCTTTTTAGCTTTAAATAAAGATGAACACCAGGTTGACAGCTTCTGTACTTAGATGTTCATTTAATCACCATTTCCTGATTACAGGAGGTGAACTATGTTGACAGACTTGGAGATGAATATGGAGCCCAGTATACTAATAGTAAGTATAAAGGACATGAAGAACTTGCAGTGAGGTTGGAGGGGAAAAATATATATGGAGCATCCATATTACACACATCAATTGGAAGCACCTCAGCAACCAGGGGGAATTCAAAGAGTAGCACGTGCAGGCTCCCATAATTGGGAAGACACCTGCATAAGGTATATACCTGTTTAACCAATATGTATATGGGTGTGTGTATGTGTGTATATACATATGTAAGTTAATCACATATATCTGTTAACTTCTCTATCTGTCTGTGTTCCTGAAGATAAGATATAGCCTAGTCAGTTGTATTCTAGAAGTCTAAATCTTATTGTTTGAGCTCTCATGTTAGACGAGGTAATTGAATTGCATTCCAAAACTTCCCAAGTTGCACAAGGTTGTCTGATGGAAGTTGGCATAATAACATTAAATTTACATCTACTCCACCCTCCATGTCACTAATCACAGTTTTATCCTGCCGAGAGCTCTGCACAGGCATAGGCAGCATTCTCCTGTAGCACTCAAGGTTTGAGACTAATACAGGTCCTGTCCACACTTGGAGAATACCTTTTATTACAGCTGTCAGTAAAGAAGATGCAATACCTGCAGAACACTAATAATGCACCTGCCCCATTAAGGTTTCAAACCTAGGCTGGGTTATCCTTCCTTTTGTGCACTTGCAGATCAGTTCATGTGCCACAGAATTGGCATGCCAGGTTAAAAAACAAAAAATAAATGTCTCCATGAGCCAGTCAGACAAACACCAACAAAGGTAATGCTTGTAACCACATTACCAAGCAGTTTCAGGCCTTTCCTCATTTCTCTTTTAAATTACTCTTTCCCCTGGCCCCAGGTCTTGCTCCTGGCAAGCAGGTAGCCTGCTAAAGCCATGCTCTTTGACAATCCAACTGTTGTGCTAAAGCTCTCCACAGCCTTATTCTCCTTCAGACTAACAGAGGCTACTTCTACTGTAGCCCCCGTAAGTGGTTATTTCACTTAACAGACCTAAGCCCTCCTGGTAGGTGTTTCACCAGGAAGCCTCCCTAGGAACTAGATTGGAATATTCCCCAAAAGCCAAGAAGCAAAGAAAATCCATTAGGCTCATTTGCTCCCTGGGATCCAGTCTAGGTACCTAGAAAAGATTTTTAAAAATATGCTTAAAATAAGCTTGTTGGTTAACCCAAGGCTGACTGCACAGCATCTTTTTAAGAAAATAGCTGTTTCATCATGTACACTTGTACTCTTAGTTTAAATGCAATAAATATGTTCTTAAAATGTGTTAATATGTTTTCTAAACATAAGATATTTCCACTGTAGAGGCAGGCTATGTGGAAATTGGTATGAGAAATGCATATTGACACTACAAGAACTACAAGGCAAATAACACTTGGGACTCTTGGAAAATTCACTTAGGGAAAAAGCACGTCCTAGAAATCCTTCTTCCACCCAGAAACATGCAGTTCTGAGATAAGCTTTTTTAGTATCTCAGAATGGCCACTTCAAAATGCTAATTCTGTCTTTATTTTACTCTTTTCCATGTGAATGTGATATTTCTAGTTGTTTCATTACTTCTTGATACTTGGAACAGCTGATGCTGACATATAATGGGCTATAATAGATTTTAAATCTCTTTTATTTTAAATTTTACTTTTTTAGATTAGTGTCTCCTGTCTGCGTGGCAATGAAACAGCTTTATGTAACTCAACAAAGGAGATATTGATTTAGGAAAGTAATGATGTATCCATCAGCACTAAGTTGCAGCTGTTCTTAATGAATTTTAAAATACAAAAGCTATTTCACTTCTTAGATTGCCATCTTATGAAATGTTAGTGGTAGCTGCTCATCTCAAAGCACCAGCTACTATCGACACATTGTGAAACGTGAAGGCAGCATCAGCCCACCCCCCTCATGAAGCTCCGTGGTGCCAGTCAAAACCACAGTTCTGAAGTGTGCTCTTATATTTTTTTTCCTGCAGGTATTTGCCTCTATTCACTTGACTTCTTCTTTTTTTTTCTTTCTTTTTTTTTTTCCCTTTTCTTTTACAAAAGCAATATTTCTGCTGCTGAGGACACAATTTGTTTCCTGATTGCTCCTTTTTCAAAACAAACTGAGGGAAACCTGAGTCATCATCTGTGTAAGAAATCATGTATTTAGTGCTGGGCAAATTAAAACTCAAGACTTCGTGAATCATCCTTATTTTCAGTGTCAAGCAACTGGAATGTTTATGCTTCCAAAAATATAGAAGAGCTGTGTTGTCAGACCCAGGTAATAAATTGCATTGCACCGCATAAAGGTTTCAAGGGTCTTTTAAGAAGCGCTGGAGTTAAGTTGCCAGGAGATATATTAATGCTTTATTTAGCTGTGTTTTGGTTCATGTTTGTCTTTGCTTCTGTGGTGACGAGGACACTTGAAACAAATTGGCTGGGCTGTAAGGCACAGCAGTAGCTGGTATAGTTGCTCTAGCAGTTGTCCACTAATTTCTATGAACTACTCACACACAATGTTAGTGGCGTAATGTTTATCCTCCATGGAGAGAAAGTGTTCTTTCCATCCAGGCTGATAATTTTAGTCCTTCTCAACTGGGTCCATAAATTCTACAAGGGGGTGAGAGAAATTTGGAAGGACCAAGCCAGTTACTCAAGAAAGGAACCTCCAAAGAGGTGAAACCACAAAGCCTTGTTCATAGGCGGTGTAGGTCTCTGGAAGTATAAGTTTTCACTTTATGCAGCACTTTCAGTACTATGTAATAGAGCAAAAATTAATGCTGTATGGGGTTCTTCAAATCCTATTTTCTGTTCATGATCTTCCAATAAAAAGTTATTTTAAACTAAAAGTTCAGACTAGATGTTCACACTGGGCTGGATGAACTCTAGAAATGCAGGGAGGGATGATTGGGTTTATGACACGAGGGTCTGGCTGAGAAACCTCCTTAAACATTTCTTTAAGAAAAAAAGGCAGAAAAAACCTGAGTCCTTACAATTTAACAAACAAAAATCTAATGTAGAGACTCTGAAGAAATGCCCTTTCCCCCTTGTTTCTGTACTGTATGGATTCTGTCTTGTTTGTTTTTGCCATCCCCATTGCGTGACCTGAAGTTTCTGTGTTGCCACGAGGTGTGCTGAGCACTGGGAGCACTGGCCCCTGCGCAGGGCCAGAGGCAGGACTTTACACCCCACAAAACTTATTCACGCCAGGCTTTTCTCAGAGGTGGGGGTCCTCAAGGGACAGGGCAGCAGATGGCCTTCAGCACAGCCTGAAAAAGGGAATCTCCCTCTGACCGTTGGCTAGTGGCTTTAATGCCTCTTTATACCATGAATTCACTGTCAATATACTTTTGTTTTGACTTAGTGACTGAAATAAACTGATTATTCTTCTTTTCCAGCAGTATTATGTCTGTGTCATAGTGAATTTGGAAATTCCTTTTCAGGTATTTATGTAGCAAAAACCACAGCACCAATGGCATGTCTACTTGAATTCTCCTTTCTCAATTGAGTTATCTCAGCTGGGTTGACACAAACCCAGTTTAAGCAACTTTAAAACTGTGTGAGTTCAAACGAAGCCCACAGAGGGTGTAACCATACTGTTAAATAGTGTCAGAGCCCCATTCAGGCTGTCACCCAAGCCACCATTCTGCTGCTGAAACAGTGCCTTACAATTAGACTCAATTCTCTAATTTTTGTATCCCTGCCCTTCATTCTCCCCCATTTTATTTGGTACAATGTTTGCAAATCTGACCTGCACCTATTTTCCTTTAAACCATTGTCTGGTCATGATGTTTTCTGGCCCTAACAATAGAATGCCACATTCCCTTCTCAATATGTGAGATGCTTAAGTATCTCCAGTTATCCTGTGAGATCTAAATACACAGAAACTGCCTAAATGAGGTTTAAAGCATAGATTATACTAACCTCTAAACCAGCATTTGAGTAGAAGGGAATAAATTCATAGGTCATATGGAAGAAGAGTACAGGGATGAAAGAGTATAGCATGTTTACTGCCAGCCTCCATCACATCCTTTATCAGAGCATGATTTGATTCATGTCACAAAAGAAGTTGCAGAATATTAATAGATAAAGAACATTTGTCTGCTTATTTTAATTTGACTGATCCTTTGTGCAAAAGCACTTTTACAAACAAAATGTTGCTAGCGTATGGAATTTCAGAAAAAAACTGGGGGAAAACCCTCAGGATATCGTCAGGAATTTCATTTGAGGTTTAAAGCCAGAAGCCATGAAGTAAAAAAGACCTGAAGGTGTAAGCTGCAATAGAGCACTGTATTTTAAGTTACAGAGGGACTGCAAAGCCTGGAAAAGTTTAAAAAAAAAAGAAAAAAAAATTGATTCAGCGCTGTGATAAAGTGTACAAAGTTTAGTGAAAAAGACTGGATGCCTTCAGTTGGATTTTCAGTGTCAGATAAGACTAAAATGGATGAAAAATACCTTCTAACAGCTGATGAGCATTAGTATTTTCTTAGAATGTGTCATTTAAATAAATAAATAAATCTGCAACTGTTGGGAATGCTTAAGTGCAATGTGTTTTGTCCATCCCCGAGTCTCACCTTGCTTTGAATAGCTTTGCCTGTTTCTGTCCATGAAAGATTAAGCTGTGCCTGATACAAGGCTTCCTTATGTGAAGATCAAGGCTGAAATTCAGTTTCACAGAACTAAAGGTGTCATCAAATAAATAAAAATAATTGCAAAACTTCCTTAGAGCCAATACTTCGTACATTCATAGGCTGAATCATTTAATTACAGGCAGGCAGTTATTTGTTAGTAAAGACTTTGTTTTTTAGGATCAACGAGCATTGTTAAAACAAGCAAGAGAAAAACTGTACGCTCTTCTTTTGTCTTGGACCAAACAAGGTCACATTTGCAATTTCCAGTTCAGGATCTCTCCATTAGCAATCTTGGCAAAGCTTTATCAAGGTATTTCCTCCAAGTTATGAGTGTGTCGCTTGGTCTGTTGCAGATTTGCCCCTGCATTTTGCTCTGCTGTTTGCCTGTTTATTGTCAAACATGTCCTTGCTGATTGGTGTCAAAAGAAAAAAAAAGAACTTTTCATAATCAAAGCTTCAGTGTGGAAGGATAGAAAGTGTGAAATCCAGAGCCATTGCTTTCATTCTGGCTTTAGTGATCATAGAAACCTGCTGTAGGGCAGGACTAATCTGCCAGAAAATTATTATGGAGCCCTGGTAACTCAGATATATGTGCGGACTTGAAAATGTTGTTCTTTGTGCCAACTCCAGGTCCTACAAGAACCTCACATGGTATCCTCCACCTGGCTCAGAAATATGCTGCATTCCACTGTAAAGAGGAGGAAGTTTGTTAATTCCCAGGCAGCTGTGAACAATTTAATCTCTTTCCAAACAGCTCAGTATCCTATTCCAATTGTAAAATTTCTTGGGAGATGGATAGTTTGAAGAGCTGGTAAGAGATAATAGGGCTTTTATTTCAAGGTTATTCCTACGGATTTGGCCTTGACAGTAATATCTTGATAATAGGGCTGCCAAATCTCACAGCCTCATGATACTGAGTGGTTTTGGAGTTTCCTCCTCCATATGCTGGAATAGATGGGTTGAAATTCAGTGTTTGGAACACAAGTTTGAAACCTTGAATGACTGCTCTCTAAAAACTTGGAAATTGGGTGGAGAACCACAGTTTTGAGGAAGCAGAAATCCCTGTGAGTTTTAAGATTTCTTATTCTGAAGACCGGTAATTGGCACTCCTGGGATATCCCAGATAAACTTGCCTATGCAAAGCTGGTAGCTTAACTTTGTTTTCCAGACAAATCACTAAATTACTTCTTTTCCCCTCAAGACTCAAGATTTCTTTATCTAAAAAACACCATCCAAACCCCATGCAAGACATTTTTGTCCCCTCTTTAGCAATATGTTTAGAAGAGTCAAAGAACTACAAGTAACTACTTCAAGAAATTAATAACCAGATTTCTTTGAGATCTCAGAACCAATAACTGCTCTGATTATTAGAAGGTCTCTGCATTCAAAAAACTGTCAAATAGGTACTTAAACCAGCTGTACTTTTAAACAGGCTTGCACCTGATATGGTTTCCATGGGAGCTGCTTGGTTCTTAGCCATTTGCAAACATGGCTGCTTATGCAGATAATTAAATTAGAGTTAGTGAACACAACATTCTTCTGAAAAACTGACCTTCAGTCTTTCTGGCACACTCATAGAAAATGAAGGAAAACATAACCTTTCTGTGCTCTACATATTCTGTACCACAGTTTTTTCTTCTACCAAAAGCTCCTGCTATTTCACTGCATTTTCAGCAGTGACGGCTGGATTGTTCTGCCCAACTCTAGACGCAGCATTTAATCAGCTTACTTCTATTTTCACTGGAATTCCCAAATTGTAGAGCTTTTCTTTTGTTCAGCAAGATATATTAGGCTTGGCTTACACTAAAATCTTTAGTAATATTCTCAACAACTAGTTTTATTCCATCAGAAGTACTGGTGGTTAAGTACTCAAGAGTCTCAGTGACACGTAAAGCGGAGAGGCAGAATTACAGGAGCTTTGTTTGTTTGTGAAACTAAAGGCATCAAAGTATCTGGATTAATTTATAATGTTTTTGGGATGGGCACTGTATTTGAAAGGAAGTTCTAGATTCAATTTGCTAACCCAGCACCTCAAATGAGCTTGTCAGATCCCAAAAAGGGAAGGACAGGATTTTGTCTTCTGAATTCCAGTTCAGCCACTAGTGCCTGGGCTAATTAGGGCCAGGTAGAGAATCCCACAAGCTGCTGAATAAACTAGAAAAATCCTGATGTCCCACTGAGGTCAGCAGCACTAATGAGCATCCATGGAAAGGAAATCTGCTTGAACCTGACAAATCTGCTTGAACCTGCCTGCTGCGCTTCCTGGTTTTGACCACATCCAGAATGTTATGGGAAAACATACATCTGATGTGTGGTCTAGGTCTAGAAGGACCTGCAGGGGAGTTGGACTAGATGATCTCCAGAGGACCTTTCCAACCCCATGTACTTCTGTGCTTCTGTGATGCTGTATTGTGGCAGAAACACATGGTAGGTCGCTCATGGGGTAATCTGTCCACCTTGGACTTTTATATTTATTCTCACCTACTGAGATTGCTGAAATATTGTGGTACAGAGGGTACAATCCCAGGGGCTTTTTGGCACCCAACAGAACAGCAAGTTTGCCCTTTGCAGGGGTGCCTCTTTGCCCTGCTCTTAAGCTGGTGACGTCCAAGAAGCCTGGTACCATTTCAGGAAGTCATGGTGAGAGTTTCAGCTCCACTAACAGACAGAAGCTACACAACCATGTCCATGTTGGGAAAGTCTGTCAGGTCTTAATTTCTTCATGCTTTCTGACCACAAACTTTGAGATTTCATGAAGATTCTTCCTAACACCGTGGACAAATTCCACTACCCTCTTTTCCTGTCCTGCTCAGAAGGCCACCCAAAGGACAGGCTGCTGAATTCTGGTTTTGCACATGCTCTCTGAAGGGCTGTCCCACCTCTTAGGCTTTATGTAAAAAAAAGCAAGAAGAGTTTTCACCATCTGAAAGCTTCAGAAAAGTTAACATTTTCCATCATAATTTGAACATAAGCTCTGTGATACTATTACTAGGCAAGTCTCCTCCACATAGTACATCAGTAAAATACATTTTCTAATGAAAGGTGGTAAATACTGTCTCTAGAGTAGTTTCTCAAAGTCCTATGCATAAATGATTGTTTTACTAGGCAGTAGGCAAGCTAGCACTTGCCTGTATGAAAGGTTTACCCTTCATTTTAACCTCAGAGAGAGAACCATTCCTCTCAATTTCTTCTGCTTTGCAGAAAGGGCATGAAACAACCAATAAATCTTGTGAATGTTCTACAACTTCAGGTATGTTGAAAACCAGAATAAAACACCAAACCGAAACAACAACAAAACCCTAAGCTGAAAATAGACTTATGTATATAAGGAAACAAACAAAACCAGGTAAAAGAACTTCTGTCTCGTGGTGACATAAGAATTTTACATAGTGCTAAAAGAGGATCTTTTCCTTCAAGTGTATCTAAAATGTCACTGAGTCAACAGAACAGTACACAGAAATGGGCAGTAATTGTATTGGATTGCCATAAACAGTCTGAAGAGACTTGGCTGGATAATGGGAGGGGAGGTGGTGGAGTCACCACCCAGGGAGGTGGTGGAGTCACCCTCCCTGACTGTGTTTAAGAGTAGATTAGATGTGGTGTTGAGGGATATGGTGTAGGGGAGAACTTGTAGAGTAGGGCTGATGGTTGGACTTGATGATCCCAAGGGTCTCTTCCAACCTAAATGATTCTATGATTCTATGAAGAGGACACGCTCGTCATGTGCAAAATGCCTATTACTACAAAGCAACTATTACTTAATACTGCAAAGCAAAGTACTTCAATAACCACCCCAAAAACAAGAAAAGAGAAAAACACTAAATATAAGACCACTGGTTGCACCTCTTATTTTGCATCCCACCATGAAGGGTATCCTTGTGTTCTGGGTTGATGTAGTCTGGGTTGACTCTCTTGAATCTGCCAACAGTGTGGCTTAGCAAGTGGACTGGGGAAAGGAGAATTGAGTCTCAGCCGTTTGCAGGCATCTGAGAGCTTGTGGTGATCCATAACACACTGTTTATGCTTGCTGCAAAAGGTATACACCTTGGGGGAAATTATTAGTAATCTGGGCACAAGAGTTAAGACTTTCTGGCAGAATAATCTGCATCACATATTTGGCTTAGTTTCCTTATGGAATAAACAGGAAGCCCCCGTACTCTGTGTAGTCAGCCATCATTCAACTTACTATTATATTTTTAAAGGAAAATCTCAGTAAACAGCAAGGACACCAAGACTGCTGCTGTGCCCTAATGGTACACATGAAACCTTAATGCTCCCCTTTTCATACGGAGCTCAGAGTCATGTGGATTTTCTAAGTCAGAGCAGGAACTTTAGAAATTCTAATCTCCTACCATGTTTGCAGAACCAGCAATATCTGGGTGAGCTCATCTTGAGCTCCTCATGCCAACCAGTCTGACACATGATGACTTAAAAGGCATAACAGATAGAAGTAAAGTTTCAACATGGACATTTCTCTTGAGTAAAGGAACAAAACCCCACCCCAAGACCCCAAACTCAGAAGTCCAGACCAAAAGGATGGCTATTACCTCCATTAGCATCCTGTCTTGTTCCTTCTGAACCACTGCCAGAGCAGTATCAAAGATCTGATACCAGGATGTCAGGGCTGGGCTGGACTGAGTTAACCAAGGAGAACAAGCCGGAAGAACAGTGAATCATAGAATCATAGAATCATTCAGGTTGGAAGAGACCCTTAAGATCATCGAGTCCAACCATCTGCCCTACTCTACAAGTTCTCCCCTACACCATATCCCTCAACACCACATCCAGTCTACTCTTAAACACATTCAGGGATGGTGACTCCACCACCTCCCTGGGCAGCCAATTCCAGTGACTGACCACTCTTTCTGTGAAGAATTTTTTCCTAATGTCCAGCCTAACCCTACCCTGCTGCAGCTTGCAGATATTCCCTCTTGTTCTATCACTAATTAGCTGTGAGAAGAGACCAGCACCAACCTCTCTACAATGTCCGTTCAGGTAGCTGTAGAGAGCAATGAGGTCTCCCCTCAGTCTCCTCTTCCTCAAACTAAACAGTCCCAGCTCCCTCAATTGTTCCTCATAAGATTTATTCTCCAGGCCCTTCACCATCTTTGTTGCCCTCCTCTGCACTTGCTTCAGCACCTTGATATCTCTCTTGTGTTGAGTGAATGACACAAAAAGGTGGGGGGATGGAGCTACACTGCAAAAGAATATGAAATGGGGTCTGAATTTGCTCCCACTCAGGTATGCTTTCCTCCAACAATCCCTGCGTGTCCTGTAAGTCTTGGCAATTATCTGAACATTTCCAGCCCTAAAGCCATCCTGTTGTCAAACTGTGTGCAATTCATCCTATACTTTGTTGAGAGAAACATTTAATAGAAGATGATGTGGTCTGGCTGGCTGCAGTATCTTCCTGCCAGCAGTCCCAGCAGACAGAGTCACAGTGGGAGCATTCCTGTAGTCCTGCTCCATCTACAATCCTTGGCCTCTATGTCCAGAGCAGTTGAACATTTCTCAGTAGCACAAATAAATCTTAACTCTGCTGTCCCAGTTAAGGGGCAGTAAGGGACAGGCTTCCAGGCCAGAGCACATTTTACATAGAAAAGGGAGGGGACAGAAGTGACACAGCCAGAAAAAAAATGTGCTGTAGAGCCAGACTTCCTTCATCCCACAGCTGACAAGAAGTGGAATCCGACTCTTTTCCCTCATAACAGTGACTCTTTCTTGGTGAAGGCAGCAGCAGGAGCAAGTCCCATTTTCTCTGCTCTGGCACAGGTGGTGTAGAACTGGGGCCAGAACTGGTTTGTTCCTCAAAGCACTCTGTTGCCCTCAGAAGCTCCTGCACTGCTAGAGCCTCAGGTCAGCTCTGCTCAAAATCTCCAGCAACCTTCTCTCAACTAGCTGAGAGAACCTCTCAACTTCTCTCAAACTGCTGATGTTATAAGCAAAGCTTAAGTAAATTCACTGTGCCTGCAGAGGCAAAGGTGGATTTCTCCTGGGACACTGATAAGGACTCTACACAGTGGTGCCAAGCAGCACACATGCAAGAGCCATTAGCAGACAGGGTCACTTCACTCCAAAGGTGGCTGAAAGTGAAAAAGAAGTATGGTTTTAGGGCCAAACAAGGCTTCTTGCATTTGCCTTTCTTGCAGTCTCCAAAGGGAGCTTTCCCATTTACATCAAGGCTAGTGAGAAACCTACTACTTTCTCACTGTTCACTCTAATTAAAAGCAACTATGGAGAAATTTATCTTTGACCCCTTCTCCTGCTTTTTCTCCTTTGGTGCCACTCTTGGCAGTCCAGTCTTATGCTGGTAAAATTGGCTTATAAATGTCCTAAGCCTGGCACTCTTCTTTCTGCTGTTACTTTTCTATGAGAAACTCCCGAGTTTTACCCCTCTCCCGTACATATCACACCCAGGTAATGGAAATGCTGCATCAGTTCCAGCATCAGTCCCAGCTTGAACAATGCTCCGTCTCCTCATCTGTCCTCCACTCTCTCCAAATCACCCTGTTCTTTCTTCTATATTCTCTCTTTCACCACCTATTCTTTTTTTTTGGAATGAGCAGAGGTTTGTGCCCAGCTGCCTGAACTGGTTCTTAGATTTCTGTTGGTGGGAATCAGAAAGATGAAAGACAGGGAAAGGTAGGGCAGAAAATATGCTGAGCTGATGCGCAAACCCACCTTGAACATCTCTTCTACTATCTCCTCCTTCTGCTTTATTTCTTCTCCTTTGCAATCCCCTGAAAACTGGCAGGAAGAAACTGCATGCCTGTCAGCTTCAAAGCAGACCAAGAGACAAAAACCTTCCTCTCTGAGCTCTGATTGTTTCTCTGAGTGGATGAATTCCCACACTTCTCTGGGAGAATTCAGACTGCTTCATTGTTCCTATGGAGGCATATGAACAGCTGAACTGACAGAGCTAGTTAGTATCTGTGGAAAAGATAGGATGATCTTAATATTCCAGTATCTGAAGGGAGCCTACAGGAGAGCTGGAGAGGGACTCTTTGTCAGGAAGTGTAGTGACAGAACAAGTGTTTAAGAGTTTTAAATTGGAAGAGGGGAGATTTAGATTAGATACTAGAAAGAAATTCTTTGCTGTGAGGGTGGTGAAGCACTGGAACAGGTTGCCCAGGGAAGTTGTGAATGCCCCATTCCTGGAAGCGTTTAAGGCCAGGCTGGACAGGGGTTTGATCAGCCTGCTCTGGTGGGAGGTGTCCCTGCCCATGACAGGGGCGTTGGAACTTGATGATCTTTAAGGTCCCTTCTGACCCTAACCATTCTATGATTCTATGATCTTCCTCCTTCTCCAAGTTTGTCCATTTTTGTATAACCCTACCTGCTTCCTCAAGAGGTTCCAACTCCTCACCTTGGCACATGGTGCAAAACAACTGTGATGCTCTACTCAAGGTGGCACCAAGAGTTGCAGCCATCTGCCAGTACTCACCTCCCTCACAGTGTGTAGGGGAATCTCCATGCTTTCAGCCACGTGCCCTTGCAAGTGTCTGGGTATAAGAGTGCCCAGCCCTTGCCAATCTCAAGCACTCATGACCACAAGATGTTCCCAAACAGAGCATGAAGAAAGAGAAAAAGCCTTGATTATTTTTCAAACAGCATATTTGGGAGTATTCACTTAAGTTCTGGTTTTGAGTTTTCAGATTGCTTTTCTTTTGTTTTTAAGTCCTATTCTGCTTTCCTCTTCTCCCACTGCCCTATCCATTCGCCCTCTATCACAAACATAAGGGCTATGGAAGATTGTTTCTCCCTTTGAAATCAGAGAATCTCCTAATTCCTGGATATGAAGCACAGGGAAATGTACTGGGAGGTGAGGTGGGGGAAGAGGCTTGGCAACCCAAGAAAGAGTGCAATAAATGAGCCGTTTCCTCCCAAAGCATTAAACTCCACACCCTAGAGTTAGTGGTCTTTGTGACCGCCTATTTAAATAGAAAAAGACTCGGGAAAGAGGAGGAGAAAAGGTCCTGTGTTTCCAAACTGATGCATGGACAAGGTGCCAAATGATTGCATTTCTTTCATTTGCCACAAACTGGGTTAGCTTTGAGCTCGAAGGAGAGAGAGTAGCAGGTTTTTAAGTACTGCTTCTGGGCCTGGCATCAACACTTCTGTTGCCATAATGAGTCAGACATCAGAGGCAATACACACTAAAGGATGCAGGCCAATGCCCAGGCAAACAGAAGTGGGAAAGGAGGACTGAAAAATAAGTGCACATGGCAGGGAAGAAGGACTCCATCCCCACAAATGTTTTCAAATTATAACCTCAATTTCCTGCATTTCAGCAAATAAAGTCACTTCACAACAAAACCAATGAAAAAAAGCCCTCTAGAGTTCTGTGTAAGGTTAATTTGCCAGAGGCAGATTTTGTTCTTTTAATTGCCATTTGCCATGTACCAAAGCCACAGTCCCCAAATGCTTTTGCATGTTTCCCATCAGGTCAGCACACACACGATTAAAAGCGTTTGCGCAGTCATCCTTAGAACTGTGAAAAAGAGAAATTCTTAAATGAAGGGAAATCAGTCTACTCAGCCACAGGAACCACAGCCTCAGCTGCTCCTTCCCCCTGTCACCTACCAGGGCTCCTGACAGGGTAGACAACTGGCTCTGGGGACAGAGCCAGGCAGTGGAAAGTGCATTGACAGAAAACATTTGAAACTTTGATTTGCACCCTTACTGGTCTCCCCCGGGAACTCAGGGCAGTCTAGAGACAGGTATTTGGCACTTCTCACTTACCTCAGCTGACAAGTAACCATTTGTTCTCTTCTGTCTCATTCTTCCCTTGTTTGCTCTTCCTACTTTCTGTTTTCAGACCATCCCTTCTTTTCAACCTTCATTACCATGACCTGGAGAATTGATAAGTCTTGCCTAGTGCTCCTCTTTGCTTTCCCTTATTCTGTCCAACAATTCATCAAAAATAATTGTCATGAAGAAATTATTTACTACAACAAATGATAATGAACTGCTAATCAACTACTACAAAATAACCAACTACAGACCTCTAAAAGACCTCCCACGTCCCTTCCATTCTCTGTTACTAGGTTTCTTGTACCATTTAATTGCTTCTCTACCCTTGACAACTTTACAAATGCAAGAATTTAAATTTTGATAGTTGTACTGATACAGTCTCATCACCATTATCACGGTTGCATTGCTGTGAAGATGACCTATACAAGCCACCTTTGATGGGAACACTTCCACCAAAGTGCTGTGCAGCTACAAGTGGGGATCAGTTTTTTGATCTTGTATACATCATCTACCCTGCCTTCCATCTTAGAAATTAGAGCAACATGCCACAAACTTTTGTCTTACAAAACTATGGGATGTAAAAAACCACCTCTACTAAAGTACACAGAATTCAAGAAACGTTTAAAAACCTCTGGTACCTCCACTTCCACAGTGTTAGACAGCACTAACATGATACAAGCCAAGATGCTGAGGTCACCATTCCAACGGGAAGGCAGTAATGAGGCCCAATATCCACAAAGAATTTGTATTCACATGCCATTGTTCTGGAGTCAGTTAATGATTAACACGGATTAGCTCCTGTGCCTTATAGATATAATATCAGGGTTTTTCTAAAGTGAAGGAATACACAGATATACTGTAGGATTTTGAAACAGATTATATTCTTTAAGACTGCACAGTGATAAAAAGCAAAAATCTTACAGAACATTAAAAATGTATACAATTTCTGACACTGCTCCCAAAGACCAGCCAGTATGCCTTGCTATTTCAGGTCACGCCTGCCTTGTGTGATCCCACATGCGTGCTGCAAAGAAAGAGAACGTGATAACACATCAGAAACATGATTAAACTTCCATGTGAGGGTGGATCCTGACTCTCTTATGTTGCTGAGAGTTTGTGGGCACCAAAGAGGGTAGGGTAGGTTTGCTCAGCAAACGAAGGGTGTCACATTAATGCAAATCACCCACCATTGGATTCTTCCATACAGCTACATCTACAATAAAACTGTTTTCCCGCTCGTTAGATTAAAGCCAGCATGGCTATGCTGCTTCTCCTACTATCACATTTTCTTTTGCACTTAATGATCTAATCACATCCTCCTTTTTCTACAGGGTCTTTGCCTCATTCAGTGCCCAGGATGGCTGGGACTCATTGAATAGGCATCTGTAGTCTGACAGTTTGTCTGCAGATTTGCCTAGAGCTGAAGATACATCCTTTGATTCCATCCCTGGTGTTGCCACAAAGTTCCTATGTAAAGACACTGGACTAGTCACTTAAACCAAAGCAAAGTGGGCACCAAGAGCCTCTCCTTTATGCTGTGGGCGTCTGACTCAAATCATTTGAGATCTCGTTTGTGAAAGAGCTAAGCACTTATTGAATACAACTGGGGCAGAATGCCACAAAGATGCTAAATATTCTAAAAAAGGCAGAGAGCAGCTCTAACTTAAAATTAGTAGACGGTAGCCTTGATCTCCCTTTCCTGTATGCAAAATGTTTCTTCCAGCGTGGGAACAGTGTGACAGTTACAAGCATGTCTTTGAGAATTTTTTAGGTTTCAAATCCCCATTAGGACAAAACCCCCCTCAAAACCACAGTTTGGAGGGCAGGAGAACAGATACCTCTCATTCATTATGCTTGTAAGTGTCTAAAGGGAGGGTTGAAGGAGGATGGAGACGGACTCTTTGCAGTGGTTCCCAGTGACAGGTCAAGGGGCACCAGGCACAAGCTGGAACATAGGAAGTTTCATACAAATATGAGAAAAATACTTCTTTCCAGTGAAGGTGACAGAGCACTGGAATGGCTGCCCAGGGAGGTTGTGGAGTCCCCTTCTCTGGAGATCTGCCTGGATGCAGTCCTGAGTGATGTGCTCTGGGCAATCCTGCTGTAGCAGGGGAGTTGGACTAGATGATCTCTAGAGGTCTCTTTCAGTTCTGACAATTATGTGATTCAGTGATTCCATCATTCAGCTTCAAGGTGTTCAGGTTTCCCATGTAGTTGCTCAAATCAGCAGATTTTTGGCATTTGTACAAGCATTGGTCATTTGTACACTGAGTTTAACTAAGAAAGAAGCCCTTTTCCCATGGGGATTTCATCAAAACTGAAGTATTCCAGCAAAAAGCTTCAGTTTTGACAGTACTTGTCAGACAACTGCTCTGTAGGTTTTCTGTCTGGACTGCTGAAACTATTGCACAGCTCTCTGGGAAGAGTGTACCAGTCCAACTGTACAAGTTTCTGTCTCCAAAGGTTGTTAATCTGGATGAGGTCAACCCAGGCTTGCAAAAGCACCTCTTTCATCTGAACTCTGCTGTAACAACTGTGCATGCTCCAGAGCTCTGGGGTAGCTTACCTGGATCAGATCACTATCCTACACTACAGGCAGAGGGTGGCCAATCTCCTTGGAAAGCCCAGTAACAATGGACCATCTATCCAACTCACAAGGCCTTCAGATTTCCCGAAATAGGCACCCTGCTTCAGGCTTAATCAATTGGTACAACTTTATACAAACTATTTGAGGGAATCTTCCACCTCTATAAACGTTAAAGCTTTATACTTTCTTTATATACATATGTCCCTGTCCATGCTACATCTGAATCTCTTCATCTTGCGGGAACAGACAGTCTTTCAGAAGAGATCACCTGTCCTTCAAGCTCAGTGTCCAAGGGCAGCAAGGAATACCTTGAGTGGCCCTATTTGCAAGGCACTACAAAAGCAGGTGTAATCACAACTGTTCCAAGGAAGGACAACAGTCATCCCATCCCTCTTGGATATCCTTTTTCAACATGCTTCCCACCTTTGGAGGACAACAAAACTTAGATAAGTCTATTAAAAGAGATGGAAAGATTTCAGCAGGTTGTAGCAGCAACTACAGGCGTTGCTGTCTGGGGTCTGTGCCCACAGCTCCTAACAGGGATCAGGGCAATCTGGCATTTAAATAGTTTTACCGTGGGAGCAGTTCTTTTCTGCAGTGTGCTACAGTTTCTTGTGCAGTGTCAAATTTGGTATCATTTTGACATCTGGTCTGTGGCACTCATCCATCTGTTGTAACTGAGTAGGTGTTGGGTGGGGTTGGCAGGAGAGGCTTGTTTAAGTGTTTGTTTTCATCCTGTAGAGGAACTGCAAAGCCAGCTCAGTAATTAATTAAACACTCAGCTTTAAAAAACCGTGTGTACCAATATTCTACAGAAATGGTGAATCAGGCAGCTGGTGTTTCTCACTGCTGAACTGCAGAGACTCTGTTCGCATTTCTCCTTGGTTCCATGTTGTTTTAGGAAGCCTTCCCCATTGAGTTGGCACTCTGGTTTCTATTCCTGACTCGGCCAAATGCCTCCTGGCTGAATTTGGATAGGTGACTCCATCTTCTGTGCAGCAGCTTCCCTCTCTGCAAAATGCATCCAAAGTTAAACACCTCTTTTGTTATAAACTTTGAAATCTGCTGATAAAAAGATGCAATGGAAGAGGTGGCCATTATCATTACTATCATTACCTTGCTTTGTGCCATTCTTTTCATATAATCATGGTTTTAAATTAACCTTTGGTGTCACCTGCTCATAGCAAAAGAGAGGCTCTCCTGAGCACAGTGGAAACACATACACAACTTCCATGGCTTTTATCTCCAGAGAAATTTTTGTCCTTTGGGAACTTGTTTCTCTCCTTTCACTCAGAACAGAGCACAGAAGCATGTCTTTCTGCTTAACTGCCTACTCATAACCTTGCATAAATACATGGTGTACCAAGGTGTACCAAGCTGTAGGAGGTGTTTCCTCCTCCATGTGTGACTCCACCTGCTCAGTTTTAACTTCTGGGCAGACCCTGGTATCAATTTGCCTTGGGACAGTGACTCAGCCTGTTCTGTTCTCCAGTTTACCGTACACACTTGGACTTTCTATCTAGCAGTCAGTTTTGCCTTGCTCTGTGATCATTTTAAGGACTGAAGAAGTTATTGATAGCACTTATAAATGCCTTCAATTATTCACAGATGTAATAAATCACAGAATCACAGAATTGTCAGAATTGGAAGAGTCCTCTAGAGATCATCTAGTCCAACTCCCCTGCTAAAAGCAGGATTGCCCAGAGCATATCACTCAGCACTGCATCCAGGTGGGTCTTGAAGGTTTCCAGAGAAGGGGACTCCACAACCTCCCTGGGCAGCCTCTGCCAGTGCTCTGTCACCCTCACCGTAAAGAAGTATTTTTCTCATATTTGAATGAAACTTCCCATGTTCCAGCTTGTGCCCATTGCCCCTCGTCCTCTCAGGAATAACCAAAGAAAGAGGGGAACGCCCTACCACAGTTAAATATACCAGGTTTTGTCCAGTGGGTCTAATCCTGCTGAGTGAAGTTCTGATCACCCCCAGTGATCCTCCAGTGAGGTTCTGATCACTCCACAGAAACCTTGGCACAGCAAAGGATGCTCTGAGCAAGCTTGCAGCTTGCTGTTTTCTGGCTGGCAGACACGAATGCCAAATCCATTAATTCAATATACCCAGAATATATTTAAAGATGTGCACCCACCTATGGAGATTCATGATCTGCCCTTGAGAACAGGAAAGAAAACTATGATCCGGCTGCTCTTTTTCCTCTCCCCTTTTCATGTACACATAGCAATGGGTGTTAGCCTAGGAGTCTCTGTAAAAGAGGATGTGGGAAGTTCATCGTATACTGAAGGCTTCCTATTTTCTGGTGTCTCCTGTAAGGCCTGGCATTTCAGCGTTCTCACAGGTTAGTGATTTTGCACCTTTGTCCTGTTAGACAAAACCAAAAGTCAAACAGTGAGCTTTCAAATGCTTACAAAACACTCTGTAAGAGCAAGAACAGAAGCATCCACTGGGGATAATGATTAAAAAGGACAAAGTGTGACCTTCCTTTTATTTTAGCTTAATAACAAAAAAATACTACCCTGAAGTCACCTACATTTTACCTATACTGTCACTCTTTAGATCTCCACTGTGATTTGTGTCATAATAAACTTTTAGTTTCTTCTCTGAATTATTTCCCTCTGTAATTTTCTCTAGTGATTCTTGGACCCTGAAGTGCCACTAGACACAAAATTACGAATAGGAGACTTGAACTCCAGTCATTCAAGGAACTCGTAATTCTGACATCCCACAAATACTGTATTTGCTGTGAGATGAAAGGAGCTTATTAATCATGTCTTACTCGTTTCATTAAACTAGAATTTTCTCTTTATTCAAGCATCTCTCCACTTCTTTCTTTACACCCCACGACTGACAAAATTTCAAATAACCCATACCAGACTGAACATTTTTTGCTAGTAATTTTGGGGCAGAACATGACCACTGCAGGATGAAGGGAAGGAAAATACACAAGAACAGTGAAAGGCACCTTTGGATTACAAAATTTAGTCATTTTTATAGTCAAAAACCCTGAAAAAGTTCAGTTCTGCTTTAAAAAGGATCACAGCTTTGTTGCAGGGCACTAAGTCCAGTGTTTGCACAGCCCTTTCTCCTGAGGACCAGCCTGGGTGAACTTCACTGTGCCAGCCCATGCTGATCTGAATGGTAGCTGCTGTCAGTTATGTCCTGCACCAGGGACTTTCCATTTGGTATCAAAATAATTCCTCTTATCAGCTTGACACTTGCTGGCTTTATGTTGTGCGGTATTCCTGATCTTTGTGAGAACATTGCCCTGGCTGTTTCTGGTTTGCAAAGGTAGGGAATCACACAGAAATAGGCAGGAGTGATGCTGCAGCCAGTTCTGGGCAGAAATTTAGAAAAGCTGAGTCTTTCAGGAATAGCACCAGTGTCTTTGTTACACACTAACACTGCCACAACCACCTTTTCCTAATATTATGAAAGAGTAAAAGGAAACATATCTTTTCTCATCTGGGTTTGATATATAGAATCATAGAATTGGCTATGTCTCCTTCCAGCATATTCTCAGTCTTCTCCCTAAACAGACCAGCAGCCACACAGCCAGGGGGTGACATTCTATGTCTCCGTAGTTTTGCCCATTTTGGGGCCCTTGTGTGTTTACTCTAACTCTTGTACGACAGAGTGACCAAACCTGCCCACTCGGCTCAGAGGCTCTCTCCTTGGAGGCCAGGCTATGTACCTCCCTGGTCCTGGGCACCCCCCAGCAGAGGGTGAGGAGCCTGGCTGTGCTCTGAGAGCATCCTCTTGCTGCCCTCTGGGTCCTTGGAGCCTCCACAGCTCTGTCTTCACCAACTGGGCACCACAGTCTGCCCTTCCCATCACTGCTCTGCTGTCACGTGACATGTAAAATAAGGCTTGAAGAGATTGTGCTATTAAAGTTAAAAAAGAGTGTCATCTTCCTTTGCACATAATTGTGGGTCCCTAGATTGTTTTTTTCAGAAACCTATTTCCCCTTGGGTGACCAAGGCACCAGGCAATTTGGCTCCAGAAGTCCCAGCTCATTGTTTTCATATTTCATCAAAGTTTTACAGATCACCTCTAGGGTCTATCTGTGGATGTTCTACCACTTTCCCTGTGAAACTTTCGCTTTTCTTTCCTTCAATACCTGTTTTCTTTTGTAAAACAAATGCCAGGGCAGAATTTTGCATCTCTAGCATTTTGCATCTGCTACATTTTCTTAACAGCATCTTGTGAGAAAAGATACCAAAAAATTTCTGAAATTTCATCTAAAATTTTCATTAAGTGGTTCTGCATAACCCATGGCTTCATTGAGATACTGCAAGGATTTTTTAGGAAGTTAAAAAAGGCATGCTTTTCCATTACTGGATTTGCCACACTTAGCATTAAGCTCATGTGCAGATTTTATAACTCACTATCAGATATTTCAACCTGTCTTTTTGATGTGACTGAGGTGATCTTGATTCTACAGTAGAGCCATGTTCCATTGATTTGGTATAGCTGAATAGTCTATTTTTAAGGAAAACCCGCATGGTTTTGTTAACAGCCATCAGCCTTGATTGATGCCATCTGCTCTCGGAGGTTTGTTACTTTAACATGTCAATCCTGCTGTTTCTCTTCTGATCCCTCAGTGTTTGACAGGCTCCCAGCTTTTATAATTAAATAAAATAAGGTAGAGAGTAAATGTATTTCCAATCAGTAAAGACTGACGGGAGGATACAATGTAGTCTCTGCAATGCCCTTGTAATTTTTTTAATTGCCCCTTTGATCTGGCAAATCCACTAATTCTCTTTCAGGTATTTATATTTCTCATTTAGTTGCAGAATGTGCCTGTTTGTGCCTCAAAGTTCCCCTCAGTCCTCCTGTTTCCCATCTTTCTTTTTTCCTTGCCAGTTTATGTTCTTTTCTTTCGGGTTAGCCAGGGCTAGATTTCCTTTTCCCGAAGGTTACCTGTTTGGTTCATCACACTGTGTTTGTTTTTTCTTGCCTTCCTGCTTCCTTTTTGGTTTCAGGGTATGCATACCTTCTGTGATGCAATTATGGTATGCTTAAGTAGTTCCATGTTGAGGCTAAGGGTTGTAATGTCTTCACTTCTGACTTGTTTCCTTCTCTGTACCTCTTTCCAAGCCTCTCCTCCTTCCAAATCCAAGAAATTTAAAGGATTATATTTTAATTGCACTGCAGTTTAAGTCTTAGCTAGCTATTAGATTTCCATCTCCACCCTAGAAAGCTTTGTGTGATGTTTCTTGTGTTTTTACCCGGGTTGGGGGTTATTTGCATTAGCTTCTTTATTTAAAACTGGCCCAAACCCAAGTCTCTGCACTTCCAGATGCTGCATGAAACATGGTTGTGACCCAAACAAGCCACCAATGCAATTTCAAATGGAGGTTGTGTCAAAGCACTTTGAAAGGAAATGACAAACTCAGGTTGGCTGGAGCATTTGATGCTGGAGCACACTTCAGTAAGTTCAAGGGCACTAGCAGGGTTTTGGAAATAAAAGCTGGATGTGTTATCAGGCTGATGCTCTCCAGGAAGGGAGGAGTGGCTTTGGTTTTTTATACTATGATCCTGTTTAACCATGTTTTCTAAACAAGAAACTGGGAAAAGCGTAAGAAAAACCCTGGTTTAAAACCAAGAGACACACATGCTTTGTTTTAGCATCTCTCTGCCATGGCAGGACAAACTGCTTAAATCAGTTTCAAAAACCACGCACAGCTCTGGAACGTACATGAAGAAAAGAGGCATTTAAAGAAAAATCCCAGGAGCACTGAGAAGGGGGAGAAACAAGAGGATCAGGGAGGAAATAAGTGACATCTTGCCTTCTGCTCACCCACTGAAAGCAGGAGTATGATCTGTACAGGAGGCAAAGAAGGGGAAAAATGGGGAAAGGGTCAGGCAAGGCTCTGAATGCGAATAAAAGGTTTGCATATAAAGGCTGGCCAGAAACACCACCAAATCACCAGACTGCAAAGCTGTGACCAAATCCACACAGGTCCAACTCAGAGCTGGGGACCTGGGAGTATTTAAAATCTGGGTGCTTGATCCAGTCCCAACTTAGCTCTGCTTGGGGCAAGCACCCACTTCTCTTCCCTGTGAGTCAGTATGGCAGCCAGGTGGGAGCTGTGAACCTTCAAGCCATGTCCCTGGTTTAGATGTCTCGGGAGCACAGCAGGCACGAGTGGCACTGTATTCAGGAGAGGTCACTTCAGAAAGTGTCATCAACTTCAGTACAGTTGTTTGGGGTCTGTTTGACTGTGGCTAACTGAAGTCAATGGGAAAAGTGTCTTTCCTGATGTAAGTGCAGGACTGAGACCTGCACGGGAGAGGAAGAAGCAACCTCCAGTTTGATCTTAAGTTCTCTGTGGCCTCGGCACTAAGGCAACATTATGTTCACTTGACTTCAGCTTTAAAAGGAGATGTAGAAAAGAGAAGAATAACACCAACATATTTTTAGGGCACGGAAAATTAAAAAATATATATATATATTCTGAAACTGACCCTTGGCAGCCTGCTTAAAAGAGCTTGAAACTATCTGAACTACACAAGGAAAAGAAAAAAAAAAAAGAAAGAAAACATGCCCACAAGGGCTGAAAAATCACTTCAGTAATAGATGACTTTTAACTTTACATCAGAAAATGTTTGGCAGGCATAATTTTAAAGTGTTAGGGAAATGTGTGTGATAACTGCTTGGGTGAAAGAGCAAATGTAGTCCACAGTGAGAATTATCAAATGTTCACATAAGCAATCAGAATCTGGCAGGGCCAGCTGCCCGTGGAGAGGGGCAAAGAGGATCACAGCTCTAAACTTTGAAAATTTAATGAAGCCCACTGATTTCTCACAGGAAATTTTTCTTTGAGCATGTTCATGTGTCATGGGAATGCTAGCGAGCAGAAGGCTCTGACAAAATGCCAGCTATAAGGCATAAGGGAAAAAAACAAAACCTCTAAGCCCCACCAAAGGCCAAGCCACCCTTTTCCTCTCTTAAAGCTGCAAAGACTGTGGATGCCCCAACACCCCTGAGCATTCTTCTGCATTACACTTAATCACACACACATGCCTAGTGATGTGACTGGGGTTATCGGGAGGGTCTTGTAGGATTGGCCCCTTTTCAAAGAGACCAGAAGAGCACCGAACTTCCCGGGGCTTGTGCAGGAATGTGCGCAGAGGCTGGAGCCAGCCAGCAAAAGGAGCAGGCAGTGCCATCTGGGCTATTCATGGGAGCAGTAGCTGACTGTCTGCTTACATAAGGAAAGAAGGGACATCAAGACAGAAAAAAAAAGAAAAGGTATAGGGCTTGGAGGATAACAAGCAGACAAAAAAAAAAACAACTATGCAATTTAAACCAGAATTTAATTATCCTTGGTTTTATGCTATAAATATGGAAACAGCTTACCTTTGCTATTCTGATGGAGTAGCATCCTATCAAAGAAGTGCATTCTTTTAGCACCTTTTCCTGCACAGGATGTTTTTAAAAAGGTAGCTTTTATAGTTCAGGCACCTGAAAGATCTCTTATCCCCTGTCTTGAGACCTGGCCGTTTTGCAGTAAGCAATGACATTTGGGAACGTGTTTGCTTGTAAGGTCCCTTGGAGCATGGGGCCATGACAGCAGTGCACACCCAGCTGCAGTGGGGCAGACTCCTGTGTGCTAGAAATGACCAGCCACCAAATGACACACCAAGGCAGTGAAAGGCCCCAAATCTGAATGAAATGGGGTTTTGGAGAACGATAGAGGTGTTAGAAATATGTAACAGCTAGGCCTAGCTGCGAACGTCAGAGGAGGGAACCAGATGGGTGAGTCTTAGATTCCTTGTGAGCATCGTGACAGTTAGTTGATCAGTGCAGTTAGACTGGAGATAAGCCAGCAATACCTTAGTCTTGATCCTGCATATGCAAAGTATGAGTGGGCATGAGGGATACCAAGCACCTCCCAGGAATGGGCCATGTCCTACATTTAAAAGGTTGGAATTTGATTCTGTTTTTCACTTTCAACAGGGCTGCACTGGTTTTCCACATCCCCAAGGATGCATGAAAGCCATGTGTCTGTTTGGCCAAACTCGTTTGTAACTCATACTTTCCATATGAAGTTCACCATAAAATAACAAAGAGAAATGGCTTAATTGAATTTGTTTGGAACCCAATATCAGGGGAGTGTAACAAATAGAAACCAGTCAAGAGCCGTACAATCAGTTAGGGAGAAGTTACAAATTTCAGCACACATGCAGCTGATCAATCAAAACCACTACCTTTAATATGGCTGTACTTCTAGAATAATTTCCATCCAGGCATGGAGAAACACAACATATTTTGCTTAAAATTTCTCCATACCGTTTGCTGGGAGTAAGAGGGAAACTGTGGATCTCTGCAGCTGAGTGATTATCCCAAGGTCACAGGGCAGGAGATCTGGAAGCAGCACTTTGGACTCTCAGTGATGTACTTTAACCACAAGCCCATCCTTCAGTCTCCTTCACGCTGATGACTTTGGAACTAGCTTTAAAAGATCCAGTGAGACGCAATGATGGGAGTGTTAGATAGCTGCACTAGATAGCCAGAGGCAACAAAAATGATTAGAGACATGCGGGGGTATTTCTAAACAAAAAGATTAAGACCAGAACTATTTCATTTAGAAAGGAAAACAGTAAAAGATGATAGAATTGAGGTATATAAAACAATGAATGGTGTGAAGGAGAAATCAGATGCCCTTCATAAACCAAGAGGGCACCTAATGGAATTTAAAAAGGCATTAGCTTATAAATGGATAAGGGTATCACTCTCCAGCTTATCTCTAAGCAACCCATGGAACTCTCAGTTGCAGGATATTGATGTAAATAGTTCAAGAATATTAAGGAAAAAAGTAAAGATTGTATATAGCCAGTGATAAATACAGAAAAAAATTGAGCTAAATAAAATATGTCTTCAAAGCAAAAGTCTTCTCCTGAAAGAAACATCTCTTTCCCTGAGAATGAGCTAGCTCTTTTTAGTCCTAGCTGCGTATCATCTCCTTCATAGTGCAGAAGGCTCAGCAAAAACTGCACCTGCTGTTTCCTTTGTCCTCAAACCAGGAACACTCCAGACTACTTGTTTTTCAGGAAGCCTCTTCCTCAGAACGGCATCAACAGTCTTAGAAATTCAGTTTTCTGCTAACAGCAAAAATCATGTCCTCATTTTGCCTCCAGGAATCCCAAGCTGTCTTTGTACCACAGAGTCCACTGTTAGGAAAACCTGAAGGATTCTTTTCCCTTCAGCTCACATCTGCAGCCACCTCCAAATTCCACTGCTTCTTTCCCTCCCTTTCCCTCTTTCTCCAAAGCCAAGCTGCAGATACGTGTAAGATCCCACCTGGGATGACCAGCTCTTGGATGTCTAGGGTAAATCCATCAGCCATTTACCTGTCTACACAGCATCGAGCCCTAACTGTCCAGCTCTTTGGCTCTCTTTGAAGCCCTCCGTTGGTGCTGCATCTGCCAATTTTCACCAGTCTTCAAGGCTCTCCCTATCTTCCCCTGTCTGTGAGCTCCCTTTGAGAATCAGCATGTTAATTGCCCTCAGTCTATCTAGTCTGTCCTTTTCTCATTTTCTCCTATAATGGCCTCCATGCCTTCACCTACAGCCACCAGCTGGCACAGCTGCCTTGATATCATCTGTAAGGCCCCCTCCAATACAGATGGTAAACCCATCTAACCCCTTTCCTGCTGTACCACCACTTATGGCCAAACAGGCTGCTATAGATAAATGGTGTAAAATTTGCGTGTTACTGGCAAAATGGGAAGGTCTGTTTATGTTGTGTGAGTGGTCCTTTGTGCATGGATTATCTCCCTTTAGTGTTTAGAAAAGCATTTGGTACAACTGGTACATAGTGGGTTATAGAAATTATAATGATCCTCTGCATTGTTCAGCACTGGTTCCCAGGGCTGAGTAGATGGATTATCAATATCTTTTAGGACATATTAACTAAACCTCTAGGTGAGTCTTGGGGTATTTATAAAGTCATACACCTTGAGGAGACTGGCATCAGTATTTCAGCCAGAGACCATCATTTTATCCCTTCCCCTAGGTCTGGGCAACCATGGCACTTCTACTTCCCCCTCTTCTCTTGATGGCTGCGGGATCACGCCGGTGGGCCTGTACTCCCTTTGTAAGACCTGATATGCACGGCACCTCTTCCATCTAATGCCACCACCAAGTTCAGTTCACACAGGTAAATAAACCTGTTTATACTTCATCAGAAGATATCGTCTTAACTTTGAGCTGCTTTAGCAGCCCCTAGATAGTGTGGTTTCCAACAGTCATTTATAAGTTCTCAATGTCTGCCACTCCCCTCCCTTCTTCCTTCTGCTCCTCTGGCAACACTGATAGCAGAAGCTACTATTAATTACTTGATGAATACCTGCAGTGCTCCGCTGCAGCAAGAGACAGGGTCCTTCCCCACCAGGAGTTATAAGCTGGGTATGCAGGTAAACCAGCACACAGAAAGTTTGCCAGGGGATTGGAAGGTGAAGAGGATGTTTTTAAGCTGATGCTTGTAAGAAGGTGAGGAAAAGAGAAAAGGGCTCTTAGTTCATGTTTCTTTGTTAAGTCGCTCCTCTCTTTGTTATAAAGTATGATGAAAACAAAGTGAATGCCAGTAAATAAATCAGAAGAAAACTGTAAGCATTAAAGGTCTAACCAGGAAATAAATTAACTATAGAAAGATAAATAGTTCTGGAGCTGGAACTGAGAAGAAATGATGGATCCTATCTAAAGAGCAAAATTCCTCCCGTAGACAGATATTAGGCATAATTTTCACTGGTTGTAAAAATGGACCTTGAGTGAGGATTTTTTAATGTGAAAAATTCAGGTTATTTTTTTTCATTTTTTTCTGTCAGATGGTCTTTTTCAAATTTACATCTAATGAAAATTCAAAATAACTAGCGGTTTTCAGGTGTGAGAAAGGTCTGGTTTCAGTTTTGTAAAAGAATCTCAAATTGCTTTTTGACAGATGATATGTAAGTATAAAATGTATTCTGTCTTTAAAAAAAAAAACCTACACCTTTTCTCCACTGACAGAAATGTTGATGAAGAAACTTACTCAGCCGTAGCTACTGGGACCACACAGGTAAGGTCACTGAGATAAAGGATTGGCAGTGCTTTTGTTGTAAATATTCTTCAAGTAACCTGGGCTGTAAAAACATGGTCAAAGCAGAGTATTACCAAATTCACCATCTCACTTCCAAAGCTGGATCTTCTGGATACTGTATCAGAAAGTGTTCTTAAAAACTGGTGCCTAAACAAGGACAGTTTATATCCACATTTATTGTCATTTAGCTTTTTTTAGCATTTACAGGGAACAGTCACATTACTTTTCATGCTACGCTCTGCTAATGTGGACATTCAAACCTCTTCTAATCTCCTTTCACAAGACAGATGTTCTATTCCCCAGTCATCCTTCTGGCTGTGGTTCCAGCTCAAGTTCCTCTTTCTCAAAGATGGATTCTCAGAGCTCCACGCTGTGCTCAAGTTTCACCTGTACCTTCCACAGAAGTAATAACATTTCCTCATGTCTGCTGGAAATACCTTGCTGGAGACAACCTCCCATCATTTCTTCCTGACCAAACCACAATGTGTCGTCGCAGTTCTCCCGTGAGAACTAAAAGCTGTGACAGCGGAGGCCTGGCAAAACTGACTACAGAAGTAGGAGACAGTTTTGTCCCCACTCCAGCTGCCTTTTTGTTCAAGGCCGCCACAAGCACAGAGTCAAGAGTGGGACACACACGCCTGAGCCTACCTACTACCAGTTACCATCCTACATTAGATATCTTGCAAAGCATCCTGAATTATACTGGTGGAAATTAAGGAAAACCCATGGATGCCTATACTGAACCTGAGGTTTGAGGTAGAACTGAGTCATAAATGATGGCTGAGGGGGAATGATCACAGTTGTAAAGGTCACTTTTGAGAAGCAGAAGCAGCAAGAGCCATTAACCGGGGTGAGAGAGAACTCTCTTCCCTATCATCTTGGGGTGACCCTGTTGTGAAGTGTTACTTTTTGTTTTTCTAAAGGCCGTTCCTTATTCATGAGTGCGTTGGGCAAGGAAAACCAGTTGAGTAAAAGCCACTAAATAATTTGTCAGGATGAGCTGTCCTTTGCCCCAACAGGCACTCGTAAGGTCTGTATCCCTCACCTGTAGACTTTGGCTGCATACAAACCTCCAGCAAAGCCGCATCTGCACTAACCTGCCAACCACATCAAACCAGTAACTTCCATTGCCAGTGGGGGTAGCCAGCCAGACGAGGAGCTATCAGGAAGAGGTTATCAGGTGAGCCATTCATCTCATAAATGTGGGCTTACAACAGCTGAACACGCAACAGCATCAGCTTTGGTTCAGTTGGACATGGGATGTTGTTTATTTGATTTCTGGATCAAAAGCATGATTAAAGTACACATTGGAGAGCCCAAGGTTATTAAAGCTACAACATACATCATCAATATGGAATGTGCTAATGGCTTTCACATACATTAAATGGTTTTTGAAGGTATTATCAGCTAGGAAGATAGCAGTTACTCCCTCCTCCCACCTATAGACATTATCTAAATGCATTCACACATTCAACTCAATTTACCAGAGAAGCAGTAAAAGAAGTGCCTCTCCCCGCACAAGTAGTAAAGTTAGACAAAATAAAAATTGAGATCTGCATATTTTCTCCTTCAAACTGAAAAAAAAAATGAAATAAAAGACTGCATTCTGGTAAAAGTGGGACAACACAAATCTGTATTTTAATACAGGAAGGCAAATGAATTCTTTGTGAAACAACACAGAAGTCAGTGGCACTACACCAGAGATGAATTTTACCCAGGCTGTAAAAAGAAAACATAAGTGCAATGCAGACCAACAGAAGAGATTCCATTTAAACTAAGAATTATGTTTCTGTCAGAAAAAAACAACAACTAACTAAATTTGTTTCCTGGAAGGAGATCCAACTTGGCTCCACTGCAGCAGTGTAAAAGGATCCAAAATAAGTAACAGCAGGCATCTCCACTAAAATTCGCTTCTGATCGACATCACGTTTCCTCTGGTACCAGAGAAGAATTGAACACGCATTGCAAGTGAGGCACAGTAGCCTACTGCACAGAACACGAGAAAGGGGGCTAAAGCCCTGGCATTTAAAACTCTGCTCAGCCAGTGAGTCAGCACATGGTCTTAACCAACCCACAGCCACCCTGTGGGGCGAGTCCCCATCTCGATGCTTTCTATTTAGGAGACATATAAGCCCCAGTTTGGGGGCGGGGGAGGATATTCTTACTTACAGCCGTGTCCTATGCCTGTTTCCCCACACCTTACTATGAGGGTCGGACCCTCATTCAGAAGTGTTAGCAACTCAGGGACCATCAGCTCCCTGAAGTACCAGCATTTTACTCAGTCCAGCTGATGACTAGTTAACATGAAAGCGGGAACTCTACATTATGCTTTAGTGGTGGCAGTTTGTATATACCAGCACACATTAATAAATGAACAGTAAAGAACCATAATCACAATCTGTGCATCTGCGTCTGTTTTATACTATCCTGAAAATGTTTCTAAAGTAGTCGCAATACAGAGAGCAGAAATTATCATTCCTTCCCAGCTGGGCTCATGTGAAATGCTGTCTGACTGTGACTGGCAGATTTGATATTTTGTTAATTGTGAGAGACCCCACTTTGAATAATGTACTCACATTTGTTATGATCAGTGAATATTTCCTTTCACATTGCATTTTCTCCATACATAAACTTATCATAACCCAATAAAGAGCCTACGTGAGCAAGTCTTCTACATGCAACCTTTCCCTCCCTGTAGAGGGGAAAGGCTGGCTTTTTTGGATATAATAGTCATGCCAATTTTCATTTCTGCCAGAGTGAGGTCACAGTGAATGGAAGTCTTCCTCACGCAAAAGAATTTGTTCTTAGGTTAGTCTGACTTAAAGCTGAAGGCTTCATTCAGTGACATCTAGGAAGAAGTGCTTCTCAGAAACCAGTAACAAAAGCTGCACTAGGCATGAGGAAATTGTTTATTAAGAAAGAAAACAATACCAAAAACTAACTAGGGAACTACACTGATGTGACAGATGAAATGTAATGGGGGAAGGAAAATGAAAAAGAGTAATCAAAAGCCGACATAGTCCTAAAGTTTTGCAGTAATTTGTCTCTTAAAAATGAGTATACCAAGTACTCCCCTCAAAATCTTGCATCTAATTCATGTTCAAAATGGAATTGAGATGAAGGCAGTGTTTCTAAGGGGCAGCGCAACACCTAAAGTCCGAATCTCACTTAAATCCAGAGGAATTCCGCTGAAATCAATGGCTACACTAGTGCAAATCAGCAAGAGATCTAAATCTGCCCTAGCTGATTCCAGATCTATCTTTTATTTGCTATATGGCTTTAGGCAAGTCAGTGACCTTCTTTTTATTTCTCAGTTTCTCCATCCGTAAAATGGTGATAATATTGCTTGTAATACATGAAGATTGGGGGACTAGTTTCATAACATGCTCTGGATATGAAAACTGCTGGGGATCAATCACTTTTAGTTGCCTCCATCACCTTTATTGACTCTTTATAATTTTAATACTCGGCTTTTTTTGCTTACTTGCACATTTCTCTTTTAACATAGCCTGGAATCCTTATTTAGGTTTTATGCTGTTTACGTTCGTAGCAGGATTCACGCGAGAAAATCAAGTACAAAATCTGGAACTTGGCCCCAACAACAACAAACTGCAAGGATATTTCAAACAAAATTCATAAATCACCGAACGAAACGAATCCCGTCCAGATGCCGTGCTTTAGAGCGCGGAGGAGTGCGCGTATGAAACTGCCCCACCGATGCTCAAACACCGCGGGTCTCATCCTTCCTCACCCTGCTTTGATTAACGCGCACGGCGCTGAGATCCGCGGCGACAGTCAGCGATGTTCAACCAGTGAACACGGGGGACGGGAGGGGGATAACACCGAACAAGCCAACCTGAAAACACCCTTAACGCCTGACAGCTCGGAGAGGGACCTCTAGCGTGTGCTACAACGCTTCGCGCTGCGCTTCGGGCGTCATTAATACACCAAAAGCACCGCAGTCATTTTGAACGGGCGAGGGGAACTTTCGCCAAGTGCCTCCAACCCGCCGGGCGAGCCAGCAGCCTTGCACGGTTGCCACTAAGCCCAACCCGCACCCAGTGAATCGCCACTTTTTTATTAGTATTATTATTATTTTTTCCCCGTTCGTTTGTTTGTTGTTGTTTTTCCTGGCCACCAACTTCCTCGGGTCGCCCCGCAGCTCCCGGCCCCCGGGGAAGATGAGGATGGAAAGTTGCGTTTCAGGCTCAGCTTCTTCCCCCCCGCCCCGTCCTTGTGACAGAGAACAAAAATCATCACTCGGGCCACCAAGGCCCGCTCTCGCCCGCTGCCGCCCCCTTTCCCCACACCGCCGCACACCGGGCGATGCTCGGGAGGAGCATGGGGCGGCTCTGGCCCCTTCTCTTCCCCGCGGGTCCCTCGCCAAGCNCCTTTCACATTGCATTTTCTCCATACATAAACTTATCATAACCCAATAAAGAGCCTACGTGAGCAAGTCTTCTACATGCAACCTTTCCCTCCCTGTAGAGGGGAAAGGCTGGCTTTTTTGGATATAATAGTCATGCCAATTTTCATTTCTGCCAGAGTGAGGTCACAGTGAATGGAAGTCTTCCTCACGCAAAAGAATTTGTTCTTAGGTTAGTCTGACTTAAAGCTGAAGGCTTCATTCAGTGACATCTAGGAAGAAGTGCTTCTCAGAAACCAGTAACAAAAGCTGCACTAGGCATGAGGAAATTGTTTATTAAGAAAGAAAACAATACCAAAAACTAACTAGGGAACTACACTGATGTGACAGATGAAATGTAATGGGGGAAGGAAAATGAAAAAGAGTAATCAAAAGCCGACATAGTCCTAAAGTTTTGCAGTAATTTGTCTCTTAAAAATGAGTATACCAAGTACTCCCCTCAAAATCTTGCATCTAATTCATGTTCAAAATGGAATTGAGATGAAGGCAGTGTTTCTAAGGGGCAGTGCAACACCTAAAGTCCGAATCTCACTTAAATCCAGAGGAATTCCGCTGAAATCAATGGCTACACTAGTGCAAATCAGCAAGAGATCTAAATCTGCCCTAGCTGATTCCAGATCTATCTTTTATTTGCTATATGGCTTTAGGCAAGTCAGTGACCTTCTTTTTATTTCTCAGTTTCTCCATCCGTAAAATGGTGATAATATTGCTTGTAATACATGAAGATTGGGGGACTAGTTTCATAACATGCTCTGGATATGAAAACTGCTGGGGATCAATCACTTTTAGTTGCCTCCATCACCTTTATTGACTCTTTATAATTTTAATACTCGGCTTTTTTTGCTTACTTGCACATTTCTCTTTTAACATAGCCTGGAATCCTTATTTAGGTTTTATGCTGTTTACGTTCGTAGCAGGATTCACGCGAGAAAATCAAGTACAAAATCTGGAACTTGGCCCCAACAACAACAAACTGCAAGGATATTTCAAACAAAATTCATAAATCACCGAACGAAACGAATCCCGTCCAGATGCCGTGCTTTAGAGCGCGGAGGAGTGCGCGCATGAAACTGCCCCACCGATGCTCAAACACCGCGGGTCTCATCCTTCCTCACCCTGCTTTGATTAACGCGCACGGCGCTGAGATCCGCGGCGACAGTCAGCGATGTTCAACCAGTGAACACGGGGGACGGGAGGGGGATAACACCGAACAAGCCAACCTGAAAACACCCTTAACGCCTGACAGCTCGGAGAGGGACCTCTAGCGTGTGCTACAACGCTTCGCGCTGCGCTTCGGGCGTCATTAATACACCAAAAGCACCGCAGTCATTTTGAACGGGCGAGGGGAACTTTCGCCAAGTGCCTCCAACCCGCCGGGCGAGCCAGCAGCCTTGCACGGTTGCCACTAAGCCCAACCCGCACCCAGTGAATCGCCACTTTTTTATTAGTATTATTATTATTTTTTCCCCGTTCGTTTGTTTGTTGTTGTTTTTCCTGGCCACCAACTTCCTCGGGTCGCCCCGCAGCTCCCGGCCCCCGGGGAAGATGAGGATGGAAAGTTGCGTTTCAGGCTCAGCTTCTTCCCCCCCGCCCCGTCCTTGTGACAGAGAACAAAAATCATCACTCGGGCCACCAAGGCCCGCTCTCGCCCGCTGCCGCCCCCTTTCCCCACACCGCCGCACACCGGGCGATGCTCGGGAGGAGCATGGGGCGGCTCTGGCCCCTTCTCTTCCCTGCGGGTCCCTCGCCAAGCCCCGCCGCTGGAGAAGGGAGAAGCCTTTCGCCCATTTGTATTTTGCCCCAGCGATCCCAGCACGCTGGGTGCCCGCGGGGCGCGCTCGAATAAACTTGTATCTCGCTGATTGGAAACAGGCGGCGAACGGCTTTTTCGGTTGTGTGGTTTGGAGGTTGGTTTTAATTCCTTTTTT
>VZTM01003377.1:105566-187084 GCA_013400555.1 Jacana jacana | reverse complement strand
CACCCCCAACTCACACTTCCGATATTTCTCTCTCCCGGCAGCGGTCTGCTCTCCTCGCTACACCAGAGAGAAATGCAATAGCTTGGCTAAGGTAGACAGAGCAAAATACAGAGAATAGTTGCTCCAGGGCTTTGAAACCCCTCAAGGCAAGGATCAGGATACAATTAGCTCATGTCTCTACCTCCAGTCGGAATCAATCTCCGAAATAAAAGTTAAATTAAATTAACTGATCACACGGGCATAAAATTGATCTCCTTCGATATGTGCATATATATATATATATATATCGCGTGTATTTTTTTCGGATTTTTTTTTGGTGGAAAAACAGTCTCATTCCAGCCTCCAACTTGCTTTTTACTCTCCTCTTGCACAGAAAAGCTGATTTTAATCGTTGTGATTAGTTTTGATGTAACGTTTCCGCAGGCGATTTCTGCAAATGGATGGAGTGTTTCTTTGCCAGAAGAGGGAAAAGCAGCAGATGATGATAATTATAAGGATTGTTGGTTGTTTCTTTCTTTCTCCCTCTCTCTCTCTCTCTCTTTTTCCTTTCTTTTTATTTGTGTTTAGATCTGTCTCTTCACTTTCCCGAGCTGACCTGACATTGCCATTGCACTAAGGTCGCACAACTTGTTGATTAGGATCACCTCCCGGTTTGATCGAGGGATATGTGATAATTTGGCAGTGGAGCAACACATTTTCTGTTCCCTTGGCTATATAACTTCCCAAATGACGTGTATAAAAATAAGCACATGGAGTCTGCTTTGCCCCAATCAAGTCTGAATCAATGCCTGGGGGTGATACACAAACTCATTTCAAATGCTCAACCATGCAGAATTGCAGAAAGATTGAAGGAGTTATACTGCCTTTTTTTTTTTTTTTTAATTTTTATATTTTTTTTTAAAAAAAAGCAGCAAAATTAAAAGAGAACAAATCCATGTAAGCAAATCAGGAATTTACCAATTAGGTTCCTGTGACACCGCTAGCAAATGATACTAACTTTCCTTCTCCAATTATCCCATTGAACTGTAGCCTTGCCTTTTTCCTCTCCTGCAGCCGGGAGTTTGCGTCTGCCTTCTCCCCAAGAATGAAACCCGAATCGTTTACAAATCTTATTCTTTATCACTGTTTCCTTAGTCCACTGTTCTTTACCTCCCACTCGGCTCTGTGTTGCCGGGTTCAAAGCTACCGTGTGGAGAAGCTGTATTAATTTTTTGTCGCTGTTGTTGGAGTGGGCTATTTTGTCATAAACCCATGGGTCACCTCCCATTAGTGTCACATCCTCGCAGTATAGTTTTGTGAAACGGTATGTTTCTAAGCACTTCACAGTCCATTAATTCTGAGTCTTTGCTGACATTTCTTATGAAAAAGACCAGGCTGCGAGGCCAAAACTGCCCAATAAAGCCCCTGAACGGAACCAGACGTGTCCAGCGAATACCTACCATTAGCTTTTTATTTTATGTTTCTATAATTCTAAAGAAAGCAATGCAAAATAGAACAATCGTGATTTTTCTTTTGTCTGTTTTGTTGGTTTTTTTTTGTCTCCTAAGGCAGTTGCTGCAGCCTAAGGAATGACTAATTCTCTCGTTTTAAAAACACGTCCAACCCAATACGTTCTTTTTGTCCTTCCTTTTCTCTTTAGATGTGAAGCGTCATAAAGTGGTAGGACTTCTCACGTAGGAATCGCACCATTTGCAAACGCTTTGCCATTGCTGTCCAACGAGCACAAACGTGATAGGGTAATGAACTGGGAATGGCTAAGAGCAATTGCAAGGCAAAACTTTAACCACTCATCATGACTTCAGCTTCAATTTCTATTTTAAATATTTTTTTTCCCCAAAAACTAGTAGCACACAAGAGGAAAATCTCTCCTCAACCACTTCTGCCTTCTCCGGCTGGGTTTGTGTGGGACAGGGTCCCCGCAGCCCTTACTAATGTCATGCAGCTTTAGCAAAGGAGTAAGTTTTAAGTGCTTAAATCTGGATTAATAACAGAAAGATTCTCGCGGTTTGCCAGTTTCAAGGCAGTAAAGGAAATGTTTGAAGTTTTCCATCCGGATGGAAGGAAGGGTTTACAAGTTCAGTAGATTTGTGTCTTGACCAAAAACTTCATTTCTGTCCCTACAGTGTGCAAAAAAATTAATGGCTCTTTGTATGTGACTGTTTGAAATGCCTCACCACTCGTCTCTTTCTAATAAATAAATAAAGCAATGCCAGCAGCCTGGCACTCATTAGCGATCCAATAATAAGGAGGAAAAAATAATCAGTAAAGGAACAAATTTTAATTTCGAGCTAGCAAGTGGCTATTATGGAGGAAGGGGAAGAAAAATAGCAATGTAGCATCCTTTAAAAACGTGAAAAATATCTCTGTGCTGTTATTTCACCTGCAGCAAAGAGTTTATCAAATGATGCCAGCAATAGATAAGAAAAGGTGTATTTTCTGAAGAAGTAAGAAAACGTATTTATTACCTCAAGAAGGCTCATTTGGTAAAACTTTCGGCTCTGGGTCAGAAAACCGTGGGCTTAAGTCTCCCATCCCTTCTGTGACGGGTCAGGGTGAACGCCCTGTGGAGCAGCTGCAAACCATTTTGGGTAGCTATTGATGCTGGTCCGCTGCCACAGCGTGAGGGTTCTGCAGCCCGGCCCTTCCCTCTACTCCGCGGCCAAAACTACAAACACACGTGAATAAAATGGAGGCGCTCTCTAAGAAGTCGAGGTTAACTGCTGCACGAAAGTACTATCTGCATCTTTTCACATGCAAATTAGACATTTCCATAGCACTTTCCCGGGAGACGAACGACCCAGCCTCGGCTTATCCTTCCTTTGAGTACCCGCAGTCTTCCTCGCCTTGACTCTGGCCTGAATTTACTACTGGTGTGGCGGTACTCTGAGCTAGAGATGAATTTTTGACGTCAGCAAAGTTCACTCTTGACCGATATAACCTGCAAGGGCTGTCACATACCCCTAAATAAGTTAGAGAGTTCTACATTTATGAACTGCTTGGAGGCAACCTGCATACAAAGGAGAACACAGTAAACCGCCAAATTCTCTTCTGTTTTACTTGGAGTTACCGTTCTCTTTCCAAACAGGTTTACATAAAACTCCATTGTGTTTGTGCATTATGAATATTTTACCGATGCCGAATAGCAACCTTAATGAGCTCAAACTGAGCTCAATATTTGATTTCTGAAATTTTTTCCTCAAATCATCACCTGTTCATAATTAATCTCTGGAAAACTATAGTAGTTTTGTTGTATCATTGTCAATGTTAACAGTTTGGAGAACTGAAGCTTTTGGAGAGGCAGGCTGTCCAACGGCTGCAGATCCTAAGTGCCCCCGTGCTACAGGGCATTATTGATGGTTTAGCTGTAATCCTGCCTGGACACACACACAGGGGCTCTCCTCAGGAAGGCCCTCCCGTCAGCCTGACCTTCTTTTCAAAATTCCCTCCTGCAGTTCCATAGGCTCCATGCGTGTTGCCATCTTGTTTCAAAAATTTTAAGAAGAGCAGCTCAGGGTGGAAACTGAAGCTAGCAACAGTTGCCTGCGTTAGGTATTTGGTTAATGGCTCTCTTACCTTCTTAAAAAAAAAATAGGAAGAATTTACATTGCATTTGAACCGAAGAGATTTATGAACACAGTTTCTCCAGATTTGTTTTCCCCAAAGAGGGTTAAAAAGAAAGTATTTTTTATTTATGACCAGTAACATTTTGATGCAGTATTTGAAGAAATAGATTTTGTTATTTAACTATGAAATGAACAAGGAGAACCATACCAAACAGTGAAGTAGCTTAAGCAACAGCTCACCTTCCACCTTTGTGAGAATAGTGGGGAATAAACCACAGATCTACTACAGGCAGGTGGCTGAACTAATGCAGCAACAAGTACTTGCAAGTAGTCCCTATGGCCCACTTCACCTTATGCCATATTTGCCCTTTCATTCAGTAAAAAAACATAACCTGAATAAAACTATTTCCATACCCCACTACAGTTCCCAGTTGGGAGGGTGTCCCTATGTTAGCCAATGCAAAGGCACACAGAAAGAGAAGCCGGAATGGATTTCCAAGTGGATCCTTTAGCTCTGCCCTCAGCTGCCATGACAGCTCTGTCTGCCAGTCACTGTGAGAGGAGGTGATGTCTCTTTGCATCACAGCACCAAAATCCCCTGAACTCCATGCTCACTCAGTTGTCTGCTTCAGAGACTTTGGGGTAGCTATCTTAAGGAGAAACAACATCACTGGGGTGGGAGATGAAACTAATTTATGTAATTCTACTATTGGTATGAAAGCTCCAAGATTGAACGAGGTTCTCCAGAAACATCAATATTTAGTGTACCAAAGCCTCCCAAGGAGTTTCTGGGGAATATGGGTAATTTATGGGCTGTGTGGGTAATCAAGGGATCACAGAATACTCTCACCGAAAGCTTCTCTTCAGGTTTTTGAGGCTCTTCCATGGGTGTCTTTGAGAAGCCTTCAGCACCCCTAAATCCCTCAGGCACCAATGGGAGCTTAAAATCCTAAGAACTCTGGCAAATCATGACATTTGTGGATAGGGAAAAAAAAAAAGGCTTAGAAGATGGCCTTTGAGTCTGCAGGACTGAAAATGTGAACCCTGACGTCTTCACCTCCTATGTGTATATGCATTTATAATGGACTTTGGGAAATTCTCTGCATTTCTCTGATGTTCTATGCTGCCTTCTTCCCTCCTCAGTTACTCCTTCCCCTGAGAAACATCCCCTTGGCTCTCTTGGTGATTGTGGAGGCTTTCTGAGGGTCGCATGAGATAGTACCACACTGGCTTTATTTCCTGCCTTCAGGCATTCATTGCATGGAAAGTCTGTCTTTGCGGCAAAACAGGTGGGAGAGGACAAATTCTGTACAAGCTGTGAGAGCAGAGAACCCAGAGAACACAGTTCACCTCTGCTTCTGCTATCTGCTCTGTCTGGATTTCCCCTGTGCACTTTTGAAACCTCTCCTCCCAGTGCAAGCCAAGTGTTTCATTCGGGTTAGTAAGCACGCTCTGCAAAAAGACTAATGGCCCTGTTATGGTCTGTGGGCTGCAGGCTTTTCTGGGCTGGATCATGTGCGATCAGCAGGACTGAACGTGGAAGAAACTTCAGTTGGTCTGACTGTTCAGATAGAGTGTGCAGAATTCAGGGCATAACTGATAATGCATCTCATAAGATTGTACAGATTGCTCTAAGATCGTTCCAATTTAACTGCTCAGCTCATTCTAATTAAAAGACTACGCTGAGGAAAAGAGGGTGAAGTCTGCAAGTATATGTGTGTATGTTGTAGGGGAGAGAAATCAGTAAGGAAAAAATAAGCATTTGATTACCTTCTCTTTGCTATTTTATATTCCAGTACCCTGTAACAGACCCCACAACTTGTAGAGGTACTATAATCTTCCTCATTCTCAGTTCATCTAGACCGGAATCACTCATCTTGGCTTCATGGTTCTACTGCCTAATCCATAACCGCTCACAAGAAGCCCTATAATACAATCGAAGTACCTTCAGGGCACCATAGAAATTTATGTTAGTGTATCTCTTTGTGCATCCTTTGGGTGTCAGAATCTCTCAGCTTTCCTACCTATAAAATTATTCCCTGAGCACACCTGTATACGTAGAGACAATAAGCAGAGGTATTTGGTGGTGTTAAATAACAAAACACACCAACCTTCCCTCCCAGATTTTTAACGTTAAACCCACCATTCTCAGAAGCTTTATTCAACTGTACCATGAGTTTTCCGAGAGAAAATTGACACTGATGGTGCAATACTCCCTTTCAATATAGCTACATTTCTAAACACACTCTTCCAGAAAATGGGAGATACTAACATAATATGGAAATACATTGAGAAAGTTATTGGAGTATGAATTTCTATCCAATAAATGATCCTATTCAAATGAGGAAATATTTCAGACAGATACAAGAGAAACTCAATCTGGATTTTCACTTGTGTTTTGAATATTTGAATAGCCCAAGGTCTGAGGGTGGCATTGGTGAGCAGCTGACCTGGCTAAAGGAAGGGGCAGACTGTAGAATTTGAAAAGGGCTGTTATTACATCCACCCTTCAAAAACAGCCTGTTCCAAGATTTTAGACTCACAAATAGTGATTGTCAGGAATGACTCACAGATTTTGGAACCAGATTAATTTTCTAGACTCATTTTATAGCACGTGTATTCTGTCTGTATGACGGAAATTACCCTAAGCAGTCAATGCCATGTATGAGCTTTGAAAAGCTGATGTTGTTGCAGCTCCTCACTCTCATTGTAGAAATAGGAATCCACAGAAAGCAGCTGTACTTTCCTGTTTGGAACAATTTGGAGAAATCCACTTTAAAATCAATGATGTTTTTCTCCTAGCTACTTCCTGAAAAGCAGCAGTTTTTTACCTCGTACCGATTTTACATCATTGTCATTTCCCAGGTTTGCAAGAAATTATAGGAGCTGGGCTACTCTGGCCATACTTGATGGATGAGTTTATGCAAAGGAGGAAAGGTGCATAAATGTTAAGCTACTATGTTCTTTGTTCTTTGTTCAACATGGAGTGCATATATCACAGCTGCAGTGATAAGGATAATTTTCATGTTTTAGTCACGTCCCAGTGCTTTGTTTCGTGTTTCATAAACTTGTGAACACTGAACAGTAATAGACACCAGTGGATTTTGGGGTTGTGATAGAGGAGTATGAACCTTGCCACTGCACCACTATTCTTATTTGTTCATCTCCTGGTCAAAAACAGTGGCTTGCCAGAAGCTTATCGCTATTATAATCCATGCCCTGCTGGTCCTGTCACAGCTGCTAGGGGGGCATGAAGAGACCTACAAGTCTAAAGAGGATTTTAGTTGACTGTCTGTGAAAACAGACACAGTCATCTCCTAAGGCAAAGGCTAAGGCTGAAAATGTTTGCCAGGGAAAAACGCCCATCTGGCAAAAGTCTCTTTCATGCCACAGCCACTGAAAATTGCCGTGCTAGTTCATGCAGGGGCAATACTCTCGTATACACCTCCAGGCAAACTCCATCCCGACCAGCATGAGACAGATGTTGAGAGAAGTCCTACCTTGTCAGTCAACCTGCTAGCCTGCTTTGGGGTTTGTTACTGTATTTTTTCCATTCTTGGGAGCAACTTAACCATGTTAAAGGGGAGCCCCTAGAAAGACAGGATGTGGTGGTCACCGAATATGAATCCAAAGACATTTCAAGGAAGGTGGCATGAAAGAAGCTTCTCATAAGTACACATAGGCAAGCAAGCATTGCTGCCAAGGCCACGTCTATGCTAGGAACACTCCCTTGACAGATACAACAGCAAGCAGCGCTGGCAAAGAGTCAGTGGCTTGATATAGCTGGCATAGTCACTGGTACAAAGAAAGGAATAGGGCTCTGTGTCAAGGCAATTGACTGCTTTCTCCCCTTTCTGCGGCTACAGTACCTGTGCACACAAAGTGCTACCTCAAAGTGAAAAATGAGTACTGCAGATGTACTCACACTGGCAAAACTGGCTCATCCTTCTGTGTCCTGCACTTCTCTTCCCAGGCAGAAAATCCAGCAGCTACCTTTGCTCTCCTGACATCAACCATCAACCAACAGAAAAAAAGCAGTTTCCAAAATTATTAGCAAAGGTCACAAATACCAAGAAAATATTCCTTCACCTTTGCCTGGGGGTTTGCTGTCACTTATCAATGGCTTGGCCATAATACTGTCTCTCTTTATTTCTCTCTTAGTTTTAAAGAATGATGTTTTCAGTTTGCCTTTTTAACTCAATGATCAGCTAAACCACCCATTCTGATGCCTAGCACAGGAGCTATGCTCTCTCAGTTATTTCTGTGGGCTATCATACAGATGGACATGGAAACATACTGGTTGTGACTGTGCAGCAAATTCAAGCCAAACTTAAATCAAAGTAAAATCAATGAGGTCATGGAGAGAACCTTGCCATTGTTTATTACCCTTTACCCATCCAAGATAAATTTCATTTGATCAGCAGTCATCCCCGAATCCGGGATACACCAATGCTTTTTAATTCATCTCAGGATTCTCACAATCCTCTTCAGCTGCATGGGACAGTGACTACCATCAGCAAGTGTGACTCACACACTGTTTGTCTTCCTCTACCAGCCCACTAGTGCAAACACTTGCTGAGAGAAGTTTCAGTGTCCCTTTCCTTCAGCGTCTCCCTCCTTTCTTACCACCAGCTATGGCCTTAAACTTGAAGGATGCCAAACACCCCTGGGGAGGTCCTGGGCCCCTTTATAGCTGTGGCAGAGCAATTTACGTGTGCAGCCTTTTTCAGGAACAAGCTGAACTAAACCAGGTGTAGTCTGCATCAAGGCTGGGTTCATTTTTCTTCTGGTATTTATTTTCTGTAGCAGGGCTTAGAATTTATTGGTCATGACTTCCCAAGAAGCTGAGTGTCCCTGTTTTCTTGGGAGAATCGGGTCAATACTCTTTCAGCTGCTTTACAAACATTGACTAACTAATCCATGCAATACCCCCCAAGATAAGAAAATGAGGCAGGGAGATTATATGACTTGCCCAAAGCCACAGAAGGAATAAGTGTCAAGCTTATTATGTACAGGGCATATAGATCAAAGCAAATACAATGAGAAATCAGGAGTTCCTGTCTCCCAGTCCGCTTTCTACAACAGAGAACAACACTACTTTTCTACTGTACAGCTTTTACAGGATTTTTTTTTTTTTTAGTAAGGGATCTTGTCAAAAGCTCGAAGGGAGTCCAAATAAATCATCTTAACTATCCTATACTGGTACATATGACTTATGTTTGTGAAAGGAACTTGCACACATGCCAGCTTTCAGTGAGAAATTATGTAAGATTACAAAGGCACAATACCTTCAATATCTTTCTCAGGTAAAGTTAATGCAACATCTTCCTTCTATGGCCTTAGCTATACAGCTGCAGGATTTTTTGTTATTTTTTATTTTTTGGCTCTCTTATGCTTAACTTATTTAGTTGGAAAACTCTGTTAACTGGAAGATTTAGGTTGCAAACTTCCCTGTAATGCTTGGCTTTTTTAATCATAGGGATCTGGGGAATGAGGAACTTGCAAATAGTTGTGTACTACATACCATCCTTTTTGGTTTTTCAGAGAGTTACTTGGTGTACTTCAGTGATTTGTATGTCCCCAGAAAAAAATATTTTCATGCCAACTGTGCTGCTTGTGCAACCGAAGTCAATAGCAAAGTTCCTATTGATTGAAATATCCCAGGTTTGTATTTCTCATTTCGGTTTTGAACTCTAAGTTCATTTTACTGTGGAGATCGTGTCACAGATCCAAAGTGTATGCTTGTGGAAACAAACATACTGCAATTTCATACTACTCTTAGTGCTGGTAAGAAATATGTTGTGTTACATTTTTTTTCAGGTTTTAAACATTACCTGGTTTTACAGCAACTCCTTTACAGCAGTAGTATTACTGAATACCCTTCTGCATGTTCCTGTCTGTGTGTATATACACACCCGTATCTCTGTCTATCTGTGAGCAACAGAATCAAAGCTACGCTCAAAGCCCTTACTTCTGCTTTTCCTAATTTGTAAATGATGAGCTATACAATCAATGCTCTATTCAGAATGGCTTTCTCCTACCGAGTTTCCTAAAATAATTTCTCTTTTAGAGAAAAATGGGAAAATGGGAAAGCCTGCTGGGCAGACAGTGGAGAGAATTGCAGGAGGATTTGTAAATGCCGTACTCTGAAATGTCGGGTTGGATCACAGACTGCCCAAAGGCTCTTCTGAGGTCCAGGTGCCTGTTCCCCTGCTCAGCCCTCAGCTGCTTCTGGGTGGCTGCAAAGGGTCTCTGGCGATGGGGGATGACCTGTTTCCTGACTACTATTTGGAGAAGATCTCATGCTCTCAAAGGGTGTTTTCTTAATCTGACTCGCTGAATTTTGCTGCATGGTGATATTTGATTACCTTTTACTGTTTCTGTTTTGCACGGGAGCATGCCAATCAGCTCCTCCTTTGAGAGCTGGCTCATAAGAGCGACAAGCTCATTCATCTGATTTAAGAGTTGTGTTTTGCCCTTCAGCCTGCTAATTCCCTTGCACTCTTAAACTTTACACTCAGGAGGTTTTATTCAGACACTATTTCCTGAAATCATGTTACCAGTGGTCTGACTTAATCAGTGAACATTTACTCCTCCGCTCCTGTATCAAGTCACTGAACTAGTTAAACACTTAGGCAGAGACTTAAGACTCATTAAGTGCAATACTTAAGCACATGTTTAAATGCTTTGATGAACTGAGGCCTAAAGCCTCCATACTGTTATTACACTAGATTAAGCCAGCAATTAAAATTTGTTCTTTGGAAAAAAATGAGTTATCTCTGACACTGTTGTTAGGATGAGCGTTCATTTGAGGATACTTGCTACCATATGACTTGACAGAAATGCACGTTAAGTTCCCCCAGCACAAAGCGAAAATAAACAGCAGCAAAAGAGAAAACTCTTGCTTGTGGGCATTCTGGTGTTTCCAGAATGTCTGGATCATGAGGTTTTGGAAAAACGTCTCTCCCAACCAGTCATGTATGAGCGGGCAAAATAAGATGGGAGAAGGTAAAATAGTTGCTGTCACCGCTGTATTGAATTTTGTAGGTAATTCTGTACCAGATTACCTTTGACTATATAGAAACCATTCTTCCTAATGTCACTTGCTACAGCATTTGAGCACTGGGTTTGTAACACACCTAGATTCATAAATGTCTTAGCTATGGTGTTTAATAAACACACAGAGTCCTTACCTGTTTGTTTGTTTTGTTTTGTTTTGTTTTTTTCCTCCAGCTTCTCAGCACCTGGCTATACCCTGTATCTTCACAGGGTGGATGCCTAAGCCCTCCAGATTTGTTTAATTTTGGTTCTGCTGAGCTTCATTTCAGATTTGAGAGGGATACAAATGGTAGGTGTGCTGTGCCGCCCCAGGCACATTTTGGCAGATGTTGGCACAATTTCCAGGGCTCCTGGGGACTGCAGACCTCCTGCAGAGCAGGGTAGGTCTTTTGATCCTTTCCACCTCCCTGGGACAAGTTGTTAGCTGGTTCACCTCAATTCCTAATCATGTTAATTCTCTGCTTTTCTGCTGTGGTTCCTATCTGGAGAGTGCTGTTTTTTCATTATTTAACTGAGTACCCTGTGTGGCTGTTGTTGCATCCTTATGTTTATCTTTCCCTCTGCTTACAAATGACATAAGCTGAAACCAGCTAAAAGGTTGATGGACAAACAGATCTGAACCGTGTGAATACAGGGAGTAAGGCAGGTGGGTGTAAGAAAGAAAATATTGTTCCTCTTGGATGAATTTGATCAACACCTCTCGGTGGCCTTTTGATTTGTTACTCTGATGTCAAAGGATTTAAGAGAGAAAAGAGGTCTCATCTCATTATTCCCAGCTGACTTCAGAGGGGATATTTTTACTAAGTCAACAATACCTATAATTGTGGATAACATTTCCCTTGTAAATGAGATTAATACACCCATTGTGAATGTGTAAGTGTTGTTTCATTCCTCGCTCCCTCACTGTCACAGCTGCACTGATGACTCCTTTCCAGGAGCCACTAAAATCATCGTGATCTCACTGTGAAGATTCACATGGCAGAGAGCTAACGCAGTGAAAGACACAGCAGTGCTAGTTGAACTTGAGGTCAGCGTACGTCCAGAGACACTTTGCTTCCATGGAAATGTATAAATAGTGGTGAGATGATTTTATTTTTTAGGAAGCCAAAAATAAAAGTGAGATCCAGCTACCTGGTAAATGCTCCAGGCTAATGGCAAGCACAGGATAAACTCCTGCAGGATGGAGCAGCCTCATGCCTGGCTCATGTCAATGACAGCACAAGGTTATCAGCACCATCACCTGTCACTCAGCACCAGCACAATCAAGGCGAAAAAGAAGGGATTCTTCTCTGGGTGTAAGAAAGCAGCTCAGTGTAGATAGTGGAAGCTTGCCCCTGTCAGATGCCTGCCACTTTTGATCACCCATTTGCTTCATCATTGCAGATATTAAGGTTCAAATATGAGTTCTCATTTGAGACTGACTGTGAAATGATGAGGAGAAACTCTCAGCGTCACAGTTATCTCACTGACAAGGGACTACTGCACCAGAAATGCTGGTTTATGGCTCATGTCAGAATAGAGAAGAGAGAGGAACCAGACCAGAAGTAAAATCTTGTAAACACAGAAAAATGCAATTAATATAAACTTTGCTTTGAATTGAGAGGAAATCTCAGTTCCAAAAGTTTATAATCTGGTCCTGCTTGAATTCTTAGTTCTGAACTATCTTTTATGTTTGTGGCACTGGCCTGGATAAAGCAGCTCACAGCAAGTGAAACGAAAAGTGTTATAAAACGATGGAGTTTCCATAAGCTGCTCCTGCTTTTCTGGGCCAAAACCTCAGGAGGCATCAGACGCCCTCTGCAAATGAATCATTCATCGTTGAGCTTGCTCCTACTTTTATTTTTGGCATTGTAATAAATAAAGTCAATTTAACGTTATTTACACAGGCATGCTGTAAATGAAATGGTCTGGGCTGACTTATTTCAGCTGAAGATCTGGCCCATTATTATTTGCATTAAAAAAAATCAATGTGGAAAGAATCCTCGCAATTCTTGCAATTTCCCCAAATAAACTTAAATTATGAAGGGTGTGTGTGAGAGGAATTACAGAAGAAAGGAAGAATGAATATATTGATAATTAGTTTTGTCCCTTCTCCCCCCATCCAGACTATCCTCAACATTACTACTTTTAGCAGATGTGGTATTAAAAATTTCCCAAACCAGCCTGCCCTAATAGTCCAGTTGAACCTACTCTACTGTGACTGTGTAGTTTTGTAGTGGAATCTAGTGTGATCACAAACCAGCCTTGTTGTGTCCTAAATTTTACGGCACAAAGATTGCTTGGAGGAATAACCCCTTTTGTTTGGCGCACTGGAGCCCAGATTGCCATGACTGTGGCTCATGTTTTGTTCATGTGTATACATATGTATATATTTTCACTTTCCGCTCTTTTTCATTTCTCTTGGAGCACTGAGGCTTGTGTGTTTGCTAGTTTTCAATTTCTGCAGCAGGAGAGCTGAGGAGTTTGCTTTTTATTTTTTGTTTGTTTGTTCCCCAAACTCTTCTTGCAGTTTAACAAGTCAAATACAAAACACAGGGGGAATAAACATCCACATGATGGTACTGTGCGTGATATCGCATCATTGATTGGATATACTGCATTGGAACATCACACAAAAGAGCCTGTAACGAAAAAAATTCAGTTGCCTGGAGCTTTGAGCTTTCAAATTAGGCTAAAGAGGTTCCCCTGATAACCAGCAGTGTTGAAGTTTCCAGTATTATTTAGCTGCCCACGCATCAGTAACGGTTTTCAGTTAGAAAGGCCCAGAGAGCAAACGGGTAAGGTAGCCCACCTGCCCACTCAATACTTTGGGATCAAAAAGCCCATCTAAAAATCTTCAGTTTGCCAAGCATAACTGAGAGCGAATGCAACTCTCCCTTCTTCAACACTATCTCCGCCTGTGCAGCCTATTTTGCATCAAAAGATCCATTTGAAAGTAGAGATCCCTTAGAGCTAAATATTCTAAACTGACAGAAGAATTTCTAGTGGCACACCAGCCTAAAGCCATATTTTTATGAGGACATCACTTTCTATTTCTAAGCTTCAGTATGCACTCATGCTTCCTCATCGCCAGGAGCCATGCCACATCAAGTTGCCTCCTCCCAGCTTTTATGTTTTTTTAATGGAGTCCGGTTTTCTGCCTAACTTATGGCTATGTCCCTGACAAATCGTCAGACACCTATGTCACTACAGCAGCGGTGTCCTGGTGTGGCGCAAGCCAGAAAGGACGTTGTAGGTGTCATTAAAAAACATATACGGGACATCTGTTTTTAAATCTGATTATTCTTGAAAGTTGGGAGGGATTTAGAAAAAGAAAAAAGGAAAAAAAGAGACAATATGCAGTATTTAGTCCTTACGTATAAGATATGAACTAGCAGTCGACAAGAGCTTTAAGTTCATGGGTGTATCCTGTATCGCTTGCCACCCCTCAGTGTTGGCTGTGAAGGGGAGCTGTGCTGGACCCTCGGCACCAGCACTGCTTTGCACCACTGCCCTCGGGTTGCAGTCTCCTTGGGGCAAAGTTTCTAACTCCTTCTGCATGTTATTCAGCATTGAGCAGACTGCTTGCACAGAAAAAAAAAAGAAATGCAATTGCTTCAGTGTCTGGCTCGAGCCTGACAAGTCATACTGCTTGGTTTAAAGAAACAATAATGGACCTTCCTCAATTTCATACCATGGGAAAGCACTGCTTTTACAGTAATGAAGCTCATTTTTTTTCCCCCCCGATGAAAAGGCGTCAGGGTTAGCCACTCCCTCGTGGTGCTGGGGCGTTTAACATTTGCTAAAATATTCTCAAGGACTAGCACAGGATTTCAGTCCTAAAAATTCCACATCCATCAAAGAAGGTAGGAATTTTTATGTTAAAAGAAGAAAGATGTGCTGTTATAAGTCAGCAACTTAAATGCCTTTATCTATACAGCCTGCAAGACATCTGCAGAACATTCAGCAATTAAATATGCCCCCAGCTGAACAATAATGTTACTGCTTGGTCTGCATATAAATTAGAGTGAGTTAAGGGTGGGTGTTCAAGCTGGGCTCTGTTGTTGTCAATATCTTATGCCATAAGCTGCCCTTGAAATCACCCTGGAGTCTGCAAAGGGCACTTGTAAAGGTCCCAGCCATACATCTCTTCCCCCCTCACCCCAATAAAACAGAGTACAGATCCTTGAAAGAGCGATAAGTACTAATCACTCATCATCTTAGCTTAGACTGCCTCTCAGCCTGCCAAAATATGCCTGTTCGGGAGGGGCAGAGAAAAGAAAGAGGGCATGGAGTATTTCACCTCCAGGTCCCCAGTCTACACGAGTACTGAGCCAGGCTGGCAGTGGCTGGAGAATCTCACCTTCTGCCCCAGCACCAGCATTTTCCCAGGGGTACCACCATGCATAGAGGTTAATTTTTAGGTTGCTGAATTTACTACAGCTTCCCCTGCTTGGCAATTTTGGCTGAAGGGCCAACAGGCTGTGTGTTCTGCCCCCAGCAAACGGCCTGTCCAGCTGTGATTTGGAGCTCCCAGGCATGTGTGTGCGCATGTGCAGGCTGGAGGGGCTGGAGAAAACTGGCCAGAGAGGAGCTGCTTTTCTCCCACTGCATCATTTCTGAGGGTGACCAGAGGATGTTTGCACACTTGACTACCTGTGGTATTTTTATTAGAAATATATCTTTTCTCTAGTGCCTTCTGTGTAAGGATCCTGAAGTATTTTAAAGATATTGAGGTGTTTCATGAAGCTGCTGTATTGCTCTAGGAGGAAACCAACCTCGGGAAGGAACTACAGGTGTCCACTCACATGTGTAGCAGCACCAGCTGGAGTTGCTTAAGGGATAACAGCCCCTGCTCTGATCACCGGCCTCTCTCCTCTCCCAGAGGTCACTCTTTGCAGGCACAGTAGTGGGACAGACGCTTGTCTATGCCTCTGTGGCTCCTGTGGGGGCTAGTGTAATGGTGTACATCCATCCTCGTCCCCCAGGGAAGCACAGGCAGATGGAGCAGGGAGGGCGCTGGCACATGATGCTTTCTGTGTCCCTGCTCAGAGGCAGAGACAGGGAGCATGGGTGGAGAGCTGGGGGCACCAACAGCCGCAGGGGTGAGATTTGCCACAGCTCATCTTTCAGAACCCCAAGGCATAAACTTCTCAGCTGACTTACACCTTCCTTATGACTGTGGCACCTCTTTGCTTACATAAATTGCCTTGAGTTTAAAAAAGCAGGGGAAAAAAAAGAGCATTTGCCTGTTAGGGCTTATCCTTCCACAGAGCAACAAAGGCCATGTTTGTATCTGAGAAAGAGAAATACAGGCTTGATCATGGCTCACAGTTGTAACCCGGTGTGGATAACCTGGAGAGCACAAGAAAACATGTAGCCACTTGGTACAGCACCTCGCATGTTAACTGTGCACATGTGATTTTATAGTAAAAATTCCAGTTGGAGCTTTGTCTTCTGGGCAGATTTCCATGTCACTTCTCAGCAGGAAAGAGCTACTTATTCTGTGCCTTAAATCTGATTTTAGCAGCACCTTTCTTTATAAGCACTACAGAATATCTGTTTTCTTTCAGCAATTTTATGGCAACAAACAGCTTATGCCTCTTTTTCTTTGTCAGCTTTTTCTTTTCCTTTTTTTTTTTTTTCTTAAATTATTTTTTTTTTATTTGAAAAGAAGCCCTGAATTTTGCCTGGTGCAAACAACACTTAACTTGTTAGAGGTGATATAATGGGATAAAGGAACTTAGAGTATGCAGGGTAACAGCCCTGCATGTCTTGGTAACCATATAAGCATCTGGGAGAAAGGTACAGAAATATCCAGAAGCAGTAAATATAGCAAGGTACGCACAGGGCAACTACAGACCATTAGCTAGGGACCCATAATGGAACATTGCCATCTTTAAAGGCATTTTTGTTTCTACAATTTTTATGACGGTTTTACGGCAATTCTGTAACTACTGTACTTGACTGCTTCACAGTGATTCCTTTTTATCTCTTGAGATTATTCCAGGATGTTAGGATGTAATATATGGAGAGAAGAGCAATCATTGCATAGCAAGCTACACATAAAAGAGTCATATAATCAATTGCTCTGATGTCATAAAAGTCACAGTCCACTGATCTGATGTCACCGTGATGGATTAGGACTTTTAATGCTTCATTTATGGCGTTTAAAAAAGGGGGAAAAGGGTGGTTATGTCAAAACACATGCCATTTTTAATGTGGCATTAACACAGCTAAATGGGATGCAGTGATATTTATTTATTTGACCGCAGAAGTGTGGTCCAAGCTCAGTGTTCACAGCATGAATGTGGCTGCTTCTGTACGCTTTCGGAAACCAGTGGGTGAGGGTCAGGAGCAGTGCATACTTACTCCAGCTGAGGATCTCCTCTGATGTTTTAATTAGTAATAAGGGAACTAAGGGCTCAGCCATGACTTTGCCCCAGGTCTGGGACAGTACATGACTGTGCTACCCTAAAGGCAACCTGGGAGGCTGCGGCTGGTGGTGTTGCAGTCTGCTTCTGCTTCCCACACATTTTGGCAAAGGAAATACCTCCAGCTTGCCCTTGCTGTGCTTGCAGTAACCAGCATGTGGAGAGAGGAAGAGGAGTGGGGACTGAAACAAGGGTCTGCAAATGTTTTAATGGACAAAGCTGGATGGACACAGCAGTCACACAGAGGTGGCTCTCCTGCCTTCACTGTGGTCCACAGCCAGTGAAAGCAGTTTGAAGGAGAATATTTCACGGCCCTTAGTTTCCAGGTGAGATAGTGGGTCAAGTGAGGCCGTAAGATTCAGGGTACCCATAGGTCATGTACAGATAGGATTTAGGACGAGAAAACTGTCCTGTTTCAGTTTCTATACTCCTGGGACAATAGGACTTTTGGAGGGGTGTGGGCTGGTACCATTTTTAAGGTCATTGTGTGTGAGGGAGTATATTATTTTTCAAGGGAGGAGTTTGAGGCTGGCATTTCCCATCCTGGCAGTCAACCACAGCCCTCTACTGAAACACATCAGCTGTCTGTTTCTGCTCAAACTTTTATCATTCTGCTCTTTGAAAGTGTCACTGACCTGTTTCAGGGTCTGTCTCCTCCCCCCCTTTCTGGGGACAGGCACACGTGCATGACTAGGGACAGCCTGTGAGTCCCAGAAACTGTCCTGGTCTTGCAGGACTTGGTTTAACTTTGATGCATGTTAAGAAGCTTTTCCTTGCAACCTAGAGGACTGCAAAAATGAAGTCACTTTTAAGCAAATACCACAGCCATGAAATCACCACATACATGGATGTTATGCTCATGAGCACCGCTACCTCAGTTTGAGATCGGCATGCGAGTTTTTGCACCTGGCCAGGCTCAAGTCTGGAAAAAAACAACTTGAGTCATTCTCATGCAGCTGTCTTGCTCATCCTGGCTGCAGTTAAAAGATGATCCTTGTCACATTGCCGGAGACATTATCACTCTTCTGCCAGTGCTGCTCCTACATCCCCCATCCCTCGCCACACCTCCCCTGCTCTCCAGCCTCCACTTCGCTTTCACTTCCTTGCCCACAAAGTCTCCTCAGACTAAGAATGTCTCTCTTGGCTCAGCAAAAGCAAACACCATGCCCTTGGGAGCATTTCAAGCAGGCTCTCCAGGGCATATCAACCCAGCGCTGGAGAGGGCCCGTGGGGTCACAGTCAGGTAAGATGAGATTTCCCTTCCACAGTAGCATATGTGTGGTCCGGCTTAATGCTCAGTGCTCACCAGCCTGGGAGCAATCTCACTCACAGGGCGGGATCCTCTGACTTCGCTTGGGAATCTATTGCAGGTTCTCCAGGCAAAAGCAAAAGGGTTTATATTTGTGTTCTGGCATTGTGAATCCTCTGAAGCTTGGGAGCAGGGGTTTCGCTGCCACCAGAAATCCCCGACAGAACTACTGCCCTGCCCTGCTCTGCGTCTTCCCTGATATCCAGCGTATTTTCTCCTCCTCAAAGGCAAAGTTTGAAGAGAAGCCAAGCCAAGGGATCCATTCCAGATAACTATACTCGTGCATATTTTTTTCACCATCATTTTTAAAGTATCATACAGTCCCTTTCCTTCATGTTGAAAGCAGAGTAAGAGAACTCCAATTTCATGCCCCCAGGCCTGAATAAAAGAATAAAAACAACACAACATTTGCATCTGTTTAACAGGCTCTGTTCTAGAAGTCTCCATGCAGGAGAAAAATATGGGGGGAAATGCCCCATCACTCCAGGTTAAATAGAACCATTCAGAGAATACTGCAGTAAGGAAAGGCAGGGAAGAAAATTATTGTCATAAATGACCTAAGAATTCATGGCCTTACGATTGCAAACACAAAGTCTAAAAAGGTTACATTCTCTTGCTTCTCTGCCTACCCCTGATATCAATGAACATCAGCTAAAGGTGGCTGAAGAACCAATTTCATGCATCTACTGTAGAAGGAAATGAACTGAGCCAAGGGCAAAAATAAAATTATACAAATGTTATTATAGACTAGCCTGCTTCTGTCCTAGTTTAATTCAAATTTCAGTGCTGCAGGCTTTGCTGCTGGCAGTAGCCTTCCTGAATAAATCAACATTTGCTTACATCTAAATTATTAGAGAAACATGTGACTTTGTTTATTGTATAAATTATACGCAAGGTTAAAGCATTAACTGTTCAACGGGCTTTGTGCAGCCACACAATTGTTCCCATCCCCCCTAAACCTTTCTCCCCTAAACACCATTCTGAGGACAAGCCATCCAGGGAGGGCTCTGTGGGGGCTGCCCAGCAGGAGCACTGCTAAAGGCACAATTTCAGGGCCTTTTTCTCCCCTCCATTGCATTGCCCCAGGGGAAATAATTTACTGCTGCGCAGAGCACACAGGGGATGAAAAGTACTGACTGGGTAGTGCTTCAGACCTACTTTGGAGGAGTGTTTATGACTGTGGGAGGTGATGGGGAGAGAAGCCTTCAGTGCCCAGCCATGTTTCCAGGCAGCAGGAGGACATCTGCTGCCACCCGTAATGTCACCATGGGTGGAGAGATGCCCTCTGCTATGGCCTGTCTTGCCTTGTCAGAGGCTGGGACATCAGAAGCTTAGGGGCTTGGACCTCAGCAGTTTAGGGGCTCCGGTTATCTCGAGTGTGCAGGACCCTCAGAGTTCCCACGGTGTTTTCTGAGCTTCATGGCAAAGCTTGGAAATGGTGAAATTCAAGATGAATTTCAGCTGGGAAGATGCTTGATTAGAAATACAAGATGCTTCGTCGCCATCACCGTACGCATAGAATCTTAGACTGGTTAGAATTGGCAGGGACCTTGAAAATCATCAAGTTCTAACCCCCCTGCCATGGGCAGGGACACCTCCCACTAGAGCAAGTTGCTCAAAGCCCCATCCAGCCTGGCTTTAAACACTCCCAGGGATGGGGCATCCACAACTTCTCTGGGCAACCTGTTCCAGTGCCTCACCACCTTCACACGAAGGAATTTCTTTCTAGTATCTAACCTGTCCATCCCAGCCCTGAAGGAACCAGGGACTGGTGGGGCAGCCCACAGGGTAGCTGACAGCACTGCAGAGTCCCATCTCCCAGCTGCCTGCTCTGGGTCTGTGCAGTAACAACTGGTATGATCCTTTCCAACTACACTAATTTTCCATAGCTGCTTTCCCTACTGCTCCCCAGTACTGAAAAAAACAGTTTGCTTCCCCTTGGAAATAGTCCTATTGCAAGAAAAGCACTGCTGTAACAGTCCAAAGCACTGCAGCAGTGTAATTTCAAACTGCAATAGCTGGGATTATTGCTACAAAGAACTGAAGGATCCTCTTTTCAAAAGAAAGCAAGCAAAAACCCCCAAGGACTGATTCTCCCCCAAAGCCAGGACCTCTCATAGACCAGTTGGTACTGTGCTTTTTGTCACAAGTATGTCACCACATAGCAGCTGAGTAAATCTTTTCCAGAAAGGTATCAGATGCTGCTAGCTCAGGGTCTAGGATATGGAATCCAAATATCTGTCTCCTGGGTTCCTGCACTGAAATACTATCAGGAGGTCCTGTGGCCAGACTGAACTGAATATTTTATTTATATTTCATTTACACTTACAAATTAATATATACTTTCAGTGTTGTTAAAGGGCCATTGAACAGAGCTGTAGCTTTATATTCAGCAACAGGATGTAATTTCCCTATCAATAAAATTGTTGTTTGTTTTTCTCTGCACTCAATTATTATGGAAATTTCACAGTTTCTCAGCTACAGTGATGTCTAGTGAAATGAACAGGCCACTTATGTGGAATTTTTTTCAAGCGTCCTTACTCTTTTCCATTTATGCTAATGTTATTTCATGCTAATAGCAGACTATATTTTGCTTTGATACTATTAGAACCTGGCTGGCTTGAGTAAAGGGAGCATTTTTATAATACTTTCTGGAAATGATCTAACACAGTAAAACCATCCCCAATTAATAGTGTGGTTTTCGAGGGGAGTCTGCTTCCCCACCCTTCAATTGAAAAAAGATAAATTCTTTAGACATAAATTAATTTCGCTGGCTCCTTTTCCTATTTTTGTTCTTTGTAAACGATAACTTACTGTGTAATTTAGCTATGCTGTAAGGACCTCTTCTTCCAAGAGGAATTCAGGAAGCATATATTGTTTATCTCAGCCTGTGAACATGAGGTTTACAAATCCCTTTACCAAATAATGGGATTGGAGTTCCTATTTCAATTTTTATGCATTCTCTTGCAAAAATGTGCCCTCCTTTTCCCTCCAGAATAGCTGAGGTCTTCCTTCTACATTAGACAGGGCTCTGTATCATGATAACCTGTCCTGGTTTCCTTTCCAGGGTTGCCAGGAACCTTGGCAGGGCTGTGCTCGCAGAGCCAGAGCATGACCTTTGAACACAAGAAATTCACTTTCAGCCTGAAATGCAAACTAAAGCAAACTCCAGCTCCATCACCTCAAATGTATTTCAGGCCCATGAGAGGGGACTAGCTGATTGAAAAGATTCAGTGCAGAAAATGGAATTGATATTTAGGCATTCCTAACTACAGAGTACAGCTGTCCTCTCTAATCGCTTGGTTTATGCCTGCCTTCAGAGCCTCTCACCCCAGTGGCACTGAAAATGGGTTCAGGTGCCCGTGAATCCCATGGCTCTTTTGGGGGAGATGTCCCAATGCAAGTGAAGTCTTCCTTGGCCTCACGCTGCTGCCTCCGAGCTCGTATACCGGCGAGAAATCTGGTGCAGCAATATCTTCCCTCAGTTGGAAAATTTGCCTCGTCTGACTGACAAGCCTGGGCACCGAGGTCAGCTGGGAGGCCTGGCTGAACAGAAGGCTGTAATGAAGACATTTTCTCTCTCCTGGCTGACCTCCTACAGCCGACAGATTTGAATAGCCTCTTCCCCAGCCGACAAAATGAAATACAGGGTAGCAGGGATCAAAAGCACTTACCATTTATCTATCTAGTTATTCATAAAGTCCCCCATCACCATGGTATCTGAAAGCCTCCAATGAACCGGGGAGAGTTCCCTGGGGCCAAGAGCCTCCAGTCCTTCCTCACAGCAATCAAAACTGCTTCCTGAGGGTTTTGGTGGGCTTGTGTTTTTTTTTTTTCCCTTCTTTCTCCTGCTCAGAATTTTTATCCATTACTGCGGATCATTGTGGGGATTAAGGGAAGATTGAATCAGCTGGGCAAAAGGCTTTGGCTTAATTTGCATACACTCTCGGCCGGCTCCAGTGTTCTAGCTTCTGATCAAAACACTTATTTTAAGTGTAAATAAGTAGCTGAAAAGAGGAATTAACAGTTCCCAACCATAAAGTCCTATATAAGAGGAAACTGACAGAGATAAACTACCATTTTAAGACCAAAGACAGATCTAAGTCTGAAAAAGACAGATAAGTGCATGCATGAAATATTTTTACATAAACATACAGAATTTTCCAGTGAGAATTTTGTCCTTCCTCGTAATTTGGACAGTGCATTGACCATTGAGCACACACAGGCAACAACCCATTGAATGAGTCTCATTGGAGATGGAGGCAATGGCAGGTGGAGGTTTGTAGAGAAAGGAGGAAAAATCATGCATCGTGAAAAGGTTTTTAAACATTTTCATCAGGAAAAAATATCTCAGAACTTGTTTCTACTCAATTAGACATTGTCTTACATTGTGCTCATCCAGCTCTCCCAATTACTTTGGGCCAAACCAGGGTTGTGTATCACGGTACAAGCAGATAATGCTGGGCTCAATGCATTTGTAAGGACATCAGGGGCTTGTGCCACGGGAAGAGGGGAGGGCATTGCATGGGCCCCCAGCTCCTGCTCCAGGGTCCTGCTGGCCATACCTGCTGGTTGCCCCAGCCTTGCCTGAGCCACCAGCATCACAGGGGCATCAGCAGGCAACTGCATCACACCACTTCCTTGGCAACTCCTCTTTCACTCAACTTTGCTGCCAGCTACAGTGAGTAACACACAGAGGCATTAGCATCTGGGTGCCTGCCCACGGCATCATTAAATCCAGATCTTCTCCTCTAATGCCGGGCATTGTTTTTATAGCTAGAGAAGACTTGAAAAGGCCAAAATAACACGTCTTGGGAATCCAACCCTCTGTCTTGGCTCAAAAGCTGACAACTCAATATTATTGAAATTCTGTCTAAAATCTTCATGTTCACCTGCCACCAGGTTCTATAAGGCATAACCCTTTAAGTTGCTAGGATTAATCCCCCTGCATAATCAATACTATTGAATGAATACAGTACCAAATCTAGCATTCTTTTTTCATGAATTTTACACATTGAGCATTTGTCTTAAAAATGTAGCTCCTAAAAGCATTGTTGTACGCAGATTTCAAGATCTTAAAGAAAGTGTGAATAAAGAGAAGATCAAAATAAAAAAGTCAAAATACAATAATAAATAAATAATAATTAAAAAAAAATAGTCAAAATATAATAAAAAATAAAAAAATAAAAAAATGTTTTTCTTTAAAAACATCCCTATAATTTTTACTTTTTTTTTCATGATTTCTCAAAACCTGATTAATCATTTCTGAAAATCTGATTCATGATTTCTAAAAATTTGATTCATGAATTCTGAACTGCTAGTATGACTGAAAACATCATGGCATAGATTTTTCCAATCAGGGACTCCTGCTTTACACAAAAGCAAATACATATTCAGTATTTGATATCGGAAACCAAACTGCAAGCAAGTTTGGTTCTTGATTTTCATCTGCAGCCTGTTCTTGTTTCTATAGTCTTCCAATCTAAACTAAAAACTAAACCCAGGACTCTCAAGGGACTGCAAAACTGTCATCAGGTAAGACCAACTGACAAACAGCCTACTATGCTTGGCATTGATACTACTAGTTTATTTTGAGACTCCAAGCAATTCTTTTGATCGGTCTTTGCTCTGTTCCATACTTGTTAGCCTTTTTTTACATCACTTTTCCACTTCTCATCAGTATCACAAGACCAAATTCTTTATTATTTGAGAGGTGCTGGGATGCTTCAGTGATGAACATCCTAGAGTTTCTATTGACAAACTATGAAAAAAATTAGTTAAGGGATGCCAGTGTTTGCTTCTTCTGATTCACATTGAGCAGTCAATGATTTATTACCAACTTGTTAATTAATAATGTGGCCAACCTGATGATTAAAAAGAAACCCAAAGCAACAGAGAGGAGAACCTCTACTGGATTATTTTATGGAAAATGCAATCAGGCTTTAAAAGCAAGCTAAAAATAAAACTAATATCTTCTTCATTGACCCCAGGCAGTTGCAATTGGATAAAGCACTCTTCAGTTTGTTCCCAGCAGTTTTGTACAGTGCTGCTCTATGATAGGACTAGCAAGTGCATTCTGCTTGGAGGAAGATTCATCTTGACTGTGTGTGTGTGAGAATTTTGAGTTTGAATGAAGGGTTAGAGGAATCATATTTCAGGTGCCTACAATTTTATAAACATGGAGTCAGAGACAAGTGATTGCTGTCATGGGTGTACATACTCACACCTTTATTTAAGCATTTGAATGGCGTGCGCTATGGCACAGGTCATTCATGTGACAGGGCAGAAAAACGTGGCTTGAAATAAATCTGTATTTTATTGCCCAGGCGGTGGCAGGCATCCCTCTATTTTGTGATTTGGCTGTACAGGACTTCCGTTTCAGTGAACTGGTTTGGGTTTTTATCACAGAACTTACTTCGTAATCATGGATACATTAAGCTATTTTGAGATTACACCAAGAATCATTGCAGTAAATACATTAAAAATATATTACACCCTTCAAGAAAATAAATCTAATGTCTGGTGAAGTTCTTTTGCTGGTTTATTGGGTAGTCTTTAGTCTTATAGTTGTTAATTTGCAAAACTCAGTAATTCATAGTGGGGCTTCCACTAGCTACTGCTAGTTAACCAAATTTTGTCATATGTGTAAAATCTTATTGGAATGGTATTCGGAGCTCCAAAGTGTTCTGCCTGCATCATATATCACATAAATCACACACAGAGCAGCACAGAGGGTAATAAGCTCCAGTGTCCTGTATGTATAAACAGTCTTGATTTTTTGGTTAGGAGCATAATGTTCTATCACATGAGAAACGGGGGCTGTGGTGTTAACCTCACCTAGCTCAGAGTTTAGGAGCATCGCAGAGGTGATATTTTCAGCCTTGGAGGGATAATGTATCATACTTGAGCACCTTGTTCACAACAGTGCTGCAGTCCTGAAATAGGCTATCATCACTTCTCGGGGCTGATGGCTTTGTGCTGCAAGGTAACAGCAGAACCTAATACTGCAAGGAGAGGGGACGTGGGTGTGGAAGGACAGAATTTAATGAGAAACAGTAGCTTGCAGTGGTGCATAGAACTCCTCAGGTTTTGTGTCCCACTAAGCTCTAAGTGAGAATAGGTACAAATAGCACGGACTTTCACATTAAAAAAAAAAAAAAAAAAAAGAAAAAAAAAGTGTTTATATCACTTACAATTATGCAGGGATCTATCAGGGAGCTTAAGTTATAAATGTTGTCTGCACTGATTGCTTCAAGGATAGATGATTACACAAAGCCAGCCCTAACCAAGGTCTCACTTCTACGCAAGCTGGCACACAAACATAAAACCTGCTCCACCCAGTATAGAGGACACCAAGTGTCAGTGTCATGAGACATGTGCCATGAAGTCTCCAGTTCTCTATCCTCCTCTATCCAACGGGATTCAACCTTCTCTCTCATTCCCAGCTGAAGGGAACCTGAAGGATGGAGTTTATAGAATTGGATTTCCCTCTTGCTGATTGCTCCACCCAAGGGCAGCCACAGTTGGGGAAACGATTTGCTCCTTTTCTGGACAGCTGTTAAAAAAAGGAATACTATGATCCACTTGGGACAGGGTTCCAGGCAGTGACCTCAGCCTCTGAAGAGGTAAAACTGAAGATATACCTGTTTGACTAGAGTTTCCTGCCACATTGAGTTAAGCCTGAGAAGGCTGCAATCACGTTGCAAAGTGTATTGACTGTTTTGACTTCATTATGAGGTGCCTAGATTTTGTCAAGCAGTGTTTTGACAAAAAGTTTTGCAGTGATTGGGCACTCAGAAGTTAGCTACTAGCAAAATAACACCACACTGCCAGAAGAAATTCAAGATATCTTTTGTGCCTCTAGATGTCAAGCTTGAAGCAGCACATAAGCACATGTTAAGAAATTGGTTCAGCACTGGCAGAGAAGTCTGGTACTTGATATGCTGGTGTTGCAAACCTAAAAAGCTCAGCATGATGCTGTAGTAATACAAACACAGCTTTCAGGCAAGCCAACTTTGCTGGAGGAAGCCATGTCTGCCCATTGATGACCCTTTCTCATTTCAGTGTGCGGTTCTACCCAAGGTGATCAGGTTTGATTTTGCCTAGCTGGGAAAAGTGGTAAAATCCAAACCCAAGCCATTATGACTATGAGAAAAATGATTGCATGACTTCTATGCTGGTCCACTTGGAGTGTTTGGCATCCCTTTTCCACTGCCATAAAAGTAGAAAGAGCAGAAATGGATGCCAAATCTAGACATCTCCATTCTTGTCATAGCTCAGAGCTTCTGAGATGTCCGCCAGATGCAGGAACAGAGTTATGTGTCAGAAGCACAGGTGGTAGGTATGACTAGGAAACAATGCAAGGATGTTCTTGTACCTGCTGCTGGTGCTGCAGAGTGAAGCTATAGGTGCATGCTCTTCCTGTGTTGAACAGCACAGGTTGAAGGTGTTCCTGTCCTAGTTGCTGGAAGTTTCGATTGCTGCCAGAAGACATAATCCAGTGAGAGCTCCTGGGCAAGGCAGCTAGGTGAGGTTACACAGCCGAGGAAGGCAGGTTTGCTAACTGTCTGGCTTGAAGCAGATGAGGAAGGGCTTGTGTGCCCTTTTCTTGGCAGAACTGAGGTGACAATGCTTTCTGGTGAGGGCATGGTAACCCCCAGTTAGGAATGATAGTCTTTGACAGGCACAGCTGTTTGCAGAATCCATGACCTAGTATGAAAACTTCAAGTGTCACTGGAAAATTAGCTAGACAGTGGCAAACATAACATGTACAGAGGAGAAAAAATCTTGCCAGGCTTTTAGAAGGCTGTGGCACGTGGTACTGTGGCAGCCACAAGGTTGCAGGACTCCTGGCTCACATCTCCCTCCTCCAGCTTGTCCCCACTTCTGCCTTCCAACCTCCCTGAGAGGCAGTCAGCTGGAGGGGTGACCCAAGGGATGTCCTCCCCCATGCTGGCATCCAGTGTGGTCTGTCCAGCAGCAGAGCACCGATATGAAAGAAAGCACATACACAGCCTGCAGTTTTGGCTGCCTGCAAAAGCAAGTACTGGCCCTCAGCCCTGGCAGCTGGAATGCAGAAGTGCAAAGTGAAAGGAACAAAAGCACTGCTTCCTTTCTCTCCTCTTTATCTATTTATTCAGTTAGTTAATCTAGTTTGGGATGCTGTCTGTTCTGTGGGCAGCCTATGTCATCCCCAAGCTACTGTAACCTTGATTAAATCCAAGTGCTTTAATAAGGAGAGAGCTATAGCTGTGCTCGGTGGTCCCACACTGTGCAAACAGCAGCAGGGAAGTACAGTTACACATAGTGACAGATGCAGAGCATGAACGTAGGTGTTAAACCCGCGTGTGGCTCACAGTCCAACCGGGCTGGCTGTACCCCATGGCTGAAGAGTTGGAAGTTGACAGAGTGTGTGGGTTTTTCACGATAGGTCTTAAAAACAGAAGTCACAACACCTTTCCTTCATCTGACTGGAGGATTCCTTGGGAAAATTCAGGAGAATTTTCTCCTCTCCTTTCTGGTCCTTCTTCCCAGATGTGAATCCTAGTTTTTTTCATTCTTTGGGTAAATTGTGCAAAAGGGATTTTGGTAGAGCCCACTTCAGGTAGGTAAACAAAACACAATGAGATGGCTTTAGCACTGAATTTTTCACACGATTGTGTTAAAATCCCTTGTAAGAGCTGAAGTATTGATCTTCCTGGTTTCGGCTCTCCTCTTTTACAGAATCTTCATTCTGAGCAGATCCGTTAACAAGTCTGAGATCCACGAACTTGAAAAGGCTAGAAAGAGGGAGAGAGAGGAAGAGGGAGAGAAAATGAACTCAGAGATATTTTTTTTTATCTCTTAATCACAGTCTTTCCAAGAGAGACATATACAGGAGCTTCCACAGCATTGGCCACAGTTAATGAGACTGCAAGGGACTTTTTCTCAGCAGATGACAAGTCCACTTTGGAGCGTTCAGCAGATGACATTAGTAACACCACATATTATTTCTAGCCTCAGCTATCTGCCTGCCTTTTGGAAGCTGGGCTCAACAGCACTCTCCAAGATGGCAGCTATGACACATGTTCTGGGGACTTTCTTCTCATCGATTAAAGGCCTGCTGAAATAAACCTCACTGTAGCTGAACAAATCAGGTTTTTCTCTGAGGAACTGTGGCATGCACACAAGGAGAATGGGGAGAGGGGTGGGAGCTTTTGATCTACGAGTGGTACAAAGAGTTTTACTGGCATAAGTACAGCTGTGGAAGACAGAGGGTTTATTGTTCAGCATGCCTGTGTTTCACGCTCAGCCAGGGAAGCGCTGATGAAGCAGTCACACTTGGGGAAAGGGGAGGAAAGAGGATTGTTTATTCAGTAGGGAAATCATAGAGCCACAGAAAAACATTGCTCATGCTCTTCAAAAACTCGCCACCCCTCAAAAGGCAACATCTGAGGTCATCTATAAATAGGATTTATGCTACTGAGCAAGCTGTCTGGAGAATACAATAGAAATTAGTTCCAGAGCACCTTTGCTTCCTGATACTTTTGCAATCAAAACAATAAACAATAAAATCAAGATTGCTATCTCTATTTCTTTGAATGCATAAACTTCTGTCTGAAATTTGGCTGAAGGTAGGCAAATACCATCCAACTGCATTTTTTTTTCTTTCAGTCTGCTTAAAAAGCTCAGTCTGGCTTTAATAAAGGTAGAGGGAAGGGGGTAGAGGAAGGAGGAAGCAGCCTTCCAGCTACCTCAGCCAAGCAGCTGGCTGCTGCCCAGGGCTGTGAGGTGTAGGGGCGGAAGGCGAAGCTGTGGTAGGGTTCCTGGGATGCAGCCCTATCTCTGACCCACCTCTTGAGTTGCCTACACTGCCTGGAATGCTGCAGCTCCCGCGCTGGAGCTGGAGACAGGACATTCCTCTTCGCTGTCCCTGCCCTCTTCACTCCCTACACAAAAATGCTTCCAAATAGACCTTTGCTACAGTTAAAGAGCTGCCAGGCACATCTCTTTGCTTAGGTTTTTTCCCATCTGCTTAAGTGCATAAATTCTGGATTCCTACTTGACGGTCTCAGTGTGTGCTGGAGGGGAAGGGGAGGCCACATAAAACAGCTCTGTTGTTCATGCCCCAGGGGTATGTCTACACGGCCTCCAGCAGGCAGATGTGGGCTTGCTCTGCCCATTCTCTAAGGGCAACCAAAAGCCACACACAAGTGTTACCTTGTTGTCTCAGCTGCCTCCAGCTATGCAGTTTCCTGAGAAGAAGCCAGGACCTGAACCTGTGATCAAACCCAAGATTTGATACCTTCAACAGATCAGTCCTCTCTCAGTGTGTATGATCTGTGTAAGCTGTGTAAGAAGACCTCATCACTGACACTCTGAGTGGGCAAACAGTTTTGAGAAGTTTAGAGCTGATTCTTACCACGTAGGTGTAAGGAAATTGCTCATAGCAGAAGGAACAGCTCCTGGACCTGCTGTAGATGTATTATTTTTACTGAAGGACTGAAAAGGTTCCTGGATCACAGCCTGAAGGCTCATGGAGAAGGTGCACTACTGGAAACACAAACTGCATGTTGCATCACCCCTAAAAATCTGTACCACAGACATTACAAAAGAGGAGGGTATAAACACAGCAAATCGGTGATTTGTGACCAACAAGGGGAAGAAAACTAGAAGATGTTAAATATGATATTATTTAACATTTTCCTCAGTGGTCTGGAATTGCATCACTGCCAGCAAAATTTGCAGATCACTCTAAGTGATAAACAGCAGTGGGGACATCTACATAGTTATTGAAATTAGTTGGAAGGATGGGCCCATTTAAAAAAACCAAAGCATTTCCATGCTAAGAGTACAAACTGTACCTGAGGGGCATGGGAGGTGGTCCACAGGGTAAGACAGGGAGCACTCAGGAAAGGAGATGAAAAGGATCTCCCAGTAGGACTGTGTAAGTCCACACAGTTAGGAGCAAGGAAGGAAGGAATAGCCTCCTTGTGAAAGCCTTGATGAGACCAGCAGTGGTGCACTGCCTGCAGTCCTGGTGTTCACATGGGAAAGGGAAGGTGGGAACAACTGAAAACAGCAGTGAAGATAGTCATAGCAGCAGTTGAGCTATGGTGTACAAGTATGAGAAGCTTGAGAGGGAAGAAATACTGGCTACTAGAGGGCTCCTGAGTTAGTACTGGTGGCTGGAAGCCGAAAGTGTGAAGAGATTCACACAGGAAGTGAAGTGCAGGTTCTCAATACAGAGGGTAATAAAATGTGAAGCAAGGTAGCCAAGAATTGGCGGAGGTTGTGTTTCTTGGTATCTTTAAATCAAGACAAACTGAGGAATAAGTAACTTGAATAAATATTTTTTTTCTTGTCTTAAAACTCCTGAATCTTTGACTTTGGATGAATCACCACAACTTGTGAGCAAAGTTTGTGCTTACTCGGAAAGACAGTGTATCTAGGGTTCAGGGTCTGTGTTGCTCCAGGTAGATGCACGCAGACATTTTGATTTTGTAATGGGAAAAAGGATATAGGGTATAAGATGATCATAAACCAAGAGTCACAGAATAGCACTGAATAAAATATTCTGATCTAGGTGTAATGGCATCAGCAGATTCTTCATTATAAAGGTAAAAAGCTGAAAGTTTTCATGTTTCCTGATTTCTCTTCAGTTCTGCCAAAGGTGGGGCCCTGAAAGTTTTCTGTTGGACAAAAGGATCTATATCATGGAAATAATGGAATATGGAAATAATCACTACTTCACCACTTTTGAGGTGCTGTAGTTTCTAGCACAGGTTTCTTGTGACAACTCTGCCCAAGTCTGTTGTGATTTTTGATGCCGAAGAGATAACACTGCAGATGATCTCGAAGGTCAGATGAAGTAGGAGAACTTCAAAACAGCATGACTTTGCACACAACTGCAAGCTGATTGGAAAGAAAATAGTTGCAACTGGACAGCCTGTGGACTGCTAGTCTAAACCTCTTGGGGAAAAATGCCTTTCTTCATTCAAAGGGAATGTAATTGTACAAAGAAATACAACCCTTTTGTGGGATGTGATGTTCTGATAGCTGACATTACCATCTTTGCTTATCCACTCTTATGCCACAAACCCTGAGCATGTGCTACATGTCCTTAGGCACTCATTGGTTAATTTACTTGTGCAGAGTAAGGCAACAAAATAGTAATAATAAATTACAACTCATAGTACAACTGCAACAAAGATACTCTACATAAATTCTTTCTACTTTATTTCCCTTTGTATTTCCTCTCAACCACAGATATAATAAAAAACTACAGATGAATGAATGGTCTGACACATTAATAAATCTTATGAGAAAAACTAAATAATTCATTAAAACAAATGAACAAGTTAATAAGAGCAGAAGTGAGTTAAAATACAATAAAATATTATTAATACATCTCAGTCTGTATCCAGAGCTTGTTTAAAGTGAATCAATGCACAATTAATGGGAAGCTGAGCTCCAATTTCTGTATGATTATGTATAGGGCATATCATACAATATCATCTAATCTGCAAGTTATTTAATCTCTTTAGCACTTCTGGACTGAAACTAAATATGATTTGGACTTCAGGCTGCTCAGTTACTGCAGTGATTGAAATTTTAGAAATAAGAAAAAAGTGGTAGTCAGGAAATAGCATATATTTTGTGGGACGACTCTCCACAGCCGCCTTCTCTCCCAACTGCAATTTCCTATCTTCATATTTTTTCAGTTTAAATAGAAACATTTGGTTTTGGACAAAAAAGCCAGAGTCATGTGTAAAAAACTGACAACTTTAATTGCAGGATAATTGTCACAGATTTGCTTTGAGTGGATTGTTAGACCTATTATAACTGCACCATTGATTCATGAAGTTTTCATTTTTTTGTAATGGGATTTCTGTGGTGGCAAAAAAAAATGAACAAAGGAGACTGTTCTGGGAAAAAAAAGCTGAAGGCAATTTTGGAGGCCAGGAAAATGAACTAGAGTGGAACTCTTCTGAGATTTTGGGTGAGGGGAGAGCTTGAAGGCCCGCTGAGTCAACTCATTTGTGTGCTATCGGGGAGCGGTGATTTCACTGGGACTTTCCAGACCTGGCACTGAAGAAGCAGGTCCCATGACTTCGAGCTTTTTGCATGGTAACAACTGGAAATGTTGAAGCAGATATTGTGGGTTTTGTGTGAGTGCAGTTTATCATCTGTTTTATCCTTATCATATAGGCAAGTGATCCAAAAACTGAGAGAAATCCGTACTTTAAAAAGACAGCAAACACCTGGTGTAGGGTAGAGTTTGTCTAAGTGAGAAAACAGCCAGATTTGTCTCTGAAAGAGCTTAGAGTCCATTCTTGAACCTTTATTTTGAGATAAGGGTTGCTCTTCTCTTGCCTTTTGTATCTCACCAGAGCTATGCTCCCTGAGAACTTTTGTAAGAGGTAGGACTTGGATTTTCTTTTTACTTTGGTGAGCATTGTGGAGACCAAAAAGATAGTTGTGGCAGCAGAGAGAATTGAGATTGTTGAGTTTTCACTGGTGCAGAGGAGGCCACAGCAGAAAGGAATGCTGAGGCCAAATCCTGGTTTCAATGAGAGGGACATTTCCCTCTTTTACTGTAATAGGCAATGACAGCTGCAAAGGCATGCCCTGCCTTGCACTGTGATAACTTCTTTGCCTTTACCCTAGCTATGAGCATGGTCCTCTCTGACTGCCTGATGTTAAATACCGGTACCCTAGGCTGCAAGGAAGCACAGCAGACAGCTCTGGACATAACCTTTAAGAGAAACATGTGGATCAAGTTGGTGAGTTATGAGAAATGGGCAGCTCCCAAGGACAGAGAGGTAGGGGTAGGGAGTGTGCGAACAAGATTGTACAACTCATTTGGTACCTGTCACCAACTCCTTCAGCACTAGAAAGGTAGTATCCCAGGCAGAGCTGATTCAGAGGAAACCAGGAGCAAGGATGCTTTCCAGAGCAACCTCCCAGCTTCCCTTCCCCACCTCTGACTCAGTTTTATGGGGTACATTGGAGAGTGATGTCAGTAGCTTTGCCATGACAAAGCCTGAGATGGTGCTCTGGCTGAAACTTATCCCTGTGGAAGCTGGGTCAGAGGGGAGCCATGTCTCAAGTGCCCTGTCCACTTGCCACACTGGAAAGAACCAAGCCACCTTCTGGGTAAGTGTCCACGATGGTTGTAATAACTCTTCACCAGATGTGCCCTGGTTCTCGATGTTGACCATACAGAGACTAAGATGCCTGAGTTTTGGATAGATTAGGAAGTTACTGCCACCTGTACCCAACAGGCTGGAGATTTTTATTACTGTCTCCCTCAAAACTCTGGTTTGTCACTAAAGACTTGCTTCTCATTATGTTCACATGTTGAGTTGAGGGAACAGAAACACAAGCTAGATGTTTGAACTGTATTTTATGATTTGATGTCTGTAGGACAAACTATATGTTCTTCGTTACAGTAGCACTTGAATTCCTGGCTAATACTAAGTATGATGGGACCAGTTGCAAATTCTCTTTGGGTCACTTCAACATCAAAAGAACAGATGCTGCCTGAGTGGGAAGACAGGAGTCACCCATGCAACAGGAATCTGGGCCCCGTATAAAGGTGCTTTATAGTTTCCCTACCTGACTCAGTCCTTTGGAAAATTCCAGGGCTGTCCAGGCTTATGGAAGTGTCTCCTTTCTTTCTGAACTTAAGCAGTTTGGGGTAGGAAGAGCCACCGAGGAGTGGTCACCCTGCTGTGGTGTTGATGGGGGCCAGCTTCATGGCAATTTTATTTTTTCCTCCCATATTCAGTTTGAAACCTTTATCTGGATTAGCCTTCGGTCCTGTCCTGCAGATGTTCAGCAGCCTACATTCTTTTGAAAATAATGGGTTATTTGCAGGGCACTGATTGCTCCCATTTAAAAAAACCTAAACCCTATCCTTGAAAATGAGAAAGTATGCCTCTCTTACTCTGTGATCTCTTCTAACACATTGCACTCAGGGTTAAAGGCGTGTCTTCGTCTCCTCCCCAAATGTCTTTATTAATAGCTTTCAAATATTGGCCTCCTTAGGCCATGGGCAGATGCAGCTCTGGACATGCCAGAGGCTGCATAGCACTCAAGGAGATAAGACAGTTTAGTTTAACACAGCACGAATGATTCCAGCCTCCAGTCCCAATCAAAGAGATTTACAGCTGTTTTAAAAAGACAGTAATGTTGACTTGACTGGTGAAAGAATGCATGAAACCACTTTCAATAAAAGGCCTGGTTTTAACAAGTAAATAAATGTTGGAAGTACAACATACATAAGTTGATTGTTATTTCATTAAAAATTAGCATAGTAGCCTAATTATAATGCATCAGCAATATTTGTACTTTTGGAATTAACAGTCAATACCCCACAAGAGAGACACATCCTTTAGTTAAAACAATTAATAAAACAGACAGTGAAACAGATCTCCTTTGTCACCATTTAGGAACAATTTAATACACTCTGTCCCTAATATTTTACGATGCAGAAATCTTATTCTCTAATTTTCTTTTCAAGCCTCTGTCCCAAAGGGCTGTTAATTTGGTCTTTTCTACTTCTTTAATGTAAGTGACCTTGTCCAGCACCTCCTCTGATCGAGCCCTGGGAGAGGCACGAAAAGATTACAACAAGCGAGCCATCCCCCTCTGCAAAGGGATAAAGGCGAGCCCACGCCTCATGAGGGGCAGCTCTGCATCAGTGCTAATGAAGTGACCATCTGCAATCTGCATCAAATAATTATAAGTTGCCTCCCCTGACTGCACGCCATGTGCTGGCACAGCCTGGTGGGAGGTGCACCTTGGGCTGCGGGCTGCTGGTGCACGGGGGCAGGGGGGGCTCGGAGCAGCGGATCATGTTTATCCCTTCACCACGAGGCACGCAACCTGCTGAGCAGACAGGTGCTGGCTGTGCTGATGTCCATGGGCGATGAAGCCTGGTTGTCCTAGTAGCTGACATCTATATCTAGATCTATCTGGATTTTTAAACTGATACAACATGAAGAATGTCACTCTCTGTTACTGTATATGCGTATCTTATGGATACCCTTTAAGCACAATGCCTTGACCATGTCTGCCCTGCTTTCTTCAGCTGATGGATTTTGCCATTGTAGTGGGCTATTGTTTTCCACAGTTTTATTTTTTTAAATTTATCCCTCAGTTCAAATGCTTCTGGACATGATTACAGTAAGACTCTTTCCCCAGAACTGTAACAACTCTATTGTTTCTACTTCTGCTTTTAAAAACTTTAAACTACATCTTAATAAAGCTCAGCTATTGAAACCAATGTAAATTCCGCCTTAACATATACAGAAGCTTTAGAAGGAGCCTACTGCGCTAAACGTGCTTAAACCTTATTGATGTCAGAGGGAACACATTACATTACATGTATTGCAGCACTACAATGAATTTAGTGCTTCCTTTTTCCTTCTTTTTTTCTGCCTTGTATCCAGCTGCCTCTCTGCTGGTACTTAGCTTTGCTTTGTCCAAAATTTAAATAAAGCAAACGCAAGCTTTTCTAAAATCTACCTCTAAAAATGTGTTCCCAAGGTATTCTGTAAAAGGCAAGGATGACATATATTTTTACATCAATGTACTTTCTTTAGTAGTATTTGAGACCTCGCTACAATAGGACTAGAGCCAGTAAGAGAAAAAGACTGGGAATGGAAAAGAAATCCATTTAATTGAGTCTTTACCTTCTTGCTCACAAGAGGAAATAATCAAACTGTGTGTTCAAAAGAATTCCAAGAAAGCATGGTGGGCATCACCCAGGGCAAGATCAGCAAGAAAACTCTTTGTTTTGGTCCATTTTAGGTAGGCTTCATCCTATAGCCACGGTTTTTCTGTTCCAGCCCAGAGCTGAAGTCAGGACAGGGAGGTGTGTGTGTGGGTGTTTCATGTTTTAGCCCATTTCTGTTTAGCTGCAGTCCCCTGCAGTCCTGCTCCATCACCTGGCTTGGAGACCTGGTTGGGGCATGTTGTGGGGTGCACTGTGGTTCCACTCTGTTCCTCACCAGCCTGTCCACTCCTGGGAAAACCAAGGTGAGCATTTTCTAGCAATGTCGGTGCTGACAGCCTTCTAGCAACATGGACTGTGCTTTGAACGGAGGTAGGGAAATCTCAACGTGCTGATCAACACCTGCCAGCACAGGTTTATGGAGGATGGGGCTAATGGGAGAATCCACCCCACTGTCAACACCTTGCAGGCACAGGAGAGGTGGTGACAGCCATTTGGCTGTGCAGCTTTCCTTCTTCCCACCCTCAGGTCACGACGCTGCTGAATCCAGGCCTGAGCATACCGCGGTTTTCTAGCAACATGCCTGCACACACAAGGAGGGGTAACTCCAGGCAAGTGTCCTTGGGAGATGATATCAGGCCCCTCGCTCAAAGCAGCTTTGTGCTGCGCATCCTCGCATACAATCTGATACATAAGTCTTGTGCTTGTGCTTGTCTTTCATACCACACCCTAATTCTTCCCAAGTTTTCCCTTGCCACACTATGGTATCTGGCTGATATACAGGGAATTACAAGAGCAGAAATTGCTACAGTATGTAGGAATGGTGGGTAGTCTGTTGGGATTATACAGACACTGTCACATACTTTTAAAACTCAGTATAATTTTCTCCCTTGAGGTGTTTTCGGCATCCTTGATACCCTTGTAGATAAATAAAGCTGGCAGAGAGACCACCTCAATAAGCAATGAATTTTTCATTTCTCTGGTAAGGCAGCTGACCCTGTGCAAGCTTGTCCGTTTGTTGAAGATGCTCAGGTAAGGGCTAAACCAGCAGTGAAGACCTTGCACCAGTCCTTTGCAGTGGAAAAGGCCACTTTAAATTTAAGGTAATTTAGGACCTGGAGCACACTCCTTCTGTGTCTAGGATTTTACCTGTCTTCCCAGGGCTCCCTCCCTCCGGAGCTGCTTTTAGGGCTCTTGTGCTTAGCTAGTGCTGGGGTTCCATAAGATCTGCATCACAGCCTTGCTCTTAGTGAGAACAAAGAGAAAAAGATTATCTTTCCTTCAAAGGAGGTTTTAAAGGAAAATTAGTGGTTTCAGCTGGCAGGAGGCAGATCTTACGCACCCAGTCCCCTTGTACCTTCCCAGCTGCCGTTCACCTTCTTCCATCCCACCTTTAAACAGATGGAGGCAGAGGGGTCATGATCAAGAAAGGGATGAGGAAGAGGCTTCAGGGAGGGTCCAGTTGGGTAGCTGACACTGAGGTGGCAGTAGCAATTTTAAATTGCTTTTTGCACAGTAACTCAGCTATCTTTTGGGTTTTCCAGCCCCACTGAATGAGTGGATACTGCTGCAACATCCCTTCTTCTCCCCAGAGAGTCTTCTTATCAAGGCCAGATCTACCATGAGCTTGGTGGGGGCTCTGCAGTCTGTCCTTACATGATCAAGAGCACTTCCCATGCTGATCAATGCTTGCCGTTCACTTGTTCCCCCTTCTCCTCCACCTGCTCTCTTATAGATCCATCCCTGTGACTACTCACAGTGTAAGCACATCACTGAGTAAAGATATTGAAATCTGTCATTAAAGGAAGTTGTGTTTCAACACTCTTCATCTTTTATGTGACTCAGGTGGTACTAAGCAGTATTTCTTTAGCAAAAGTATCATTAACAGTAATGTTTTCAGAGGCAACTACTCATTTTTAGCAAGCATGACTGAAGTCAGCTCGTTCACTTTTACAATTAGAAAGATCTGAGAGCTGCATGTCAAGCATGGGTTGGTAGCAGGTCATCAGGCTTCCGAGGGTTTAGAAAGTATGGAGAAGTAACCCATAAAGTGATAGGATAAAACTCCCTAATATTAATTTTGAGAGAAATATGTAGACCAAAACCACAAAAAAAATAATTTGGCCTCTCATACGTTGTATTTCACTTATGCATCAACTTATGGTGAAGAAGGTTTGATGTTAACCAACTTAAAACATGAGGACTTTCAAAGGTTGTTTTATTTTGGTTTTAAACCGACATCTATCATTACCACTAACAAAGGAGTTATACTTGAACAGGAATAGCTAACCTCAAAGATTTGGAAGTCCCAGTTCTATCCATTTGTATTAGTGAAAATATTTCCAGTGACTTCAGTCTGCCATAGATTAGGCTCTTGTTACAATGCTTGTCTGATCAAGAGCATTGTGCTCCAGGCACTGCTGCAACTACTAATCCTTATGTGGCCTTCTAGCAAATGGAATTAGCATCCTAGTGCTGGGCTAGACAACCTCAATGTTGTGTGGAGGGGTAACTGGTTATTTAGGGTACAAGTCAGCAGAAACCAAACTAAGTAGCATGTTAGCCACTCTAAACCAGCCTATAGCAGGAGGAAGCAAAGTGCAGAGAAAGCAGGCAAGGAAAGGACAGGAAAACTTGCTAGAAATTGGTTCCTCTTCTGGGCAGTATGTACGTTTCTCTGTTTTGATCATAAAACATGAGCTCTGTCTTGGAGCTGGGTATCTTGGTGGGATTAGCTGCTCAAGACACCCATTTTAAGATGGCCTTTCCAGTTTTGAAAAAAATGCAGGACTCTAGTTGTGCGTTTTCATCCTTTTTTTGATTTATAGAACCCTATTTTTCATCAGCTCCAAAGTGAATGGAAACCTATTAAGAAAAAATTGACTTTTTGGTAATTTTTTTGTTACTTCACTAAACTATTCCCCTGATATCGAGAAGTTCAGGTGCTCTAGTGCTTATCTACTGTCTAACACTATATCCATTAGCATTGCCGCTATTTCCATCCAGAACCTCTTCTGACTTCTCCTACTTTCAGAAGAGGTTCAGATTCATAAACCCTGATGAAAAGAAATAGCTTTATTTAACCTGGAATTAGCCAGGTTAATCTCTGATCCTTAAGTCCAGCTTTCGTCTCTTTGGTGCTTGCTACTCAGCTGAGCTTGTCCTGCTTACCAGGAACCATTCCTTTAGTAGGGGGCCTGGACATCTACCTAGGGATTGGAGGTCTAATGGGGCACCTGAGAATAATGGAGAGCAATTCTAAGTGTAAACCTTTTTGGTGACATTTGTCTTCTAGGCATTTAAGTCCTTAGTAAGGTTAGGAAGCAGAAGAACAGTTTTTAGGAAAGTACATGGTGCCTTTAGATACTTAGAGGCAAAACTACCTATTTTTGATAGCAGCCCAAAGCCACAGAACCAAAAAACCTATGAAGTTATGTGTCAGAAGCGATTATATTTCTGATAGAGTAGCTATCCAGGATCATTCCTTTGGTCAAAATGCCTGCATGAAGCAAGGTCGTGGTGTTGGAAATGGATCCTGTAGATGGAATATTTGGCAGTCAGTGGCTGCCCTTACACACATCTTTTTGCAGAATGAGGCCTCCTGTAACCTAGAATTTACTGGCACCTCACTAGGGAAGTGCCTGCTGTGTTAGACAGCTCTTAACACCTGCAATGACAAATGAAAACCATTATAAATGGAGAATATGTATCCTGCAGTGAAGAAGCTTTTTATTTAGCTAACTCATTACTTATTTGGAGCACTTAAAGATGATAAAACCCCACAGTTAGTGGCAGTTTATTCCTTATAATGGCCTGTCAAAGTTGTCAGAAGCTCTGTGGCAAACACAGCCAATAAAGAGAAAAGGCTTAGCAGACTGAAGAAGAAAGTTAGCAGCTTTTCTATGGGCCTTGATTTTTTCCCCAGCAGAAGTCAGAAATATGCAATCAGATGTTCAGAAATAATTTTGATTGAGGATTTTGAGAATATCACTAATCTTTTCTGTGTTAGGACATCTGAAAACCAGTTGTACCAATTAATCAAGGTGAGTGTCTAAGATTTCTTCCTCTGAGCCACAGTAAAATATCTGGCATTTACTAATAGAAAAGTTACTAAACAGAAAATTAACTTACTGCTTTGTACAGTATATTTGTCAAGAAACAGCAAGCTCAGTAACAGGACCATGATGTCCAACTGTAAATCCATTCCTAAAAATACTCTCCCCTTCTCTTAAAGTGAATTTAAATCTTGTGAAAGGTTAGGGAATGTCAATGTAAAAGAGCAAGGATATTTATTCACCTTCAGGTGTGACAGTAAAACAGCATCGTCCCACACCTGCGAAGTCCATAGAGGGTTCTTCCGGCTGGAACGAGACAGCTCTAATATATAATATAACTTTTTCCATGATTACTCAATCTCTAGTTTTTCCAATGAGATGGGCATTAAAGGTGCCAACTGAGCTAAATGTGTGTTTTGGGGATGCAAACATCTGTCTTCATTACGTAGGTGGTAACTGTCACTCACAACTCCTCCAATCCAGGGGATCTCTTCATGACACCAAATGTCATAAAAAAATCCAAATGACATCCTCCTGAAATATCTTCAGTCACCTGAGCTATGTGCAAACACTATTCTATCCAGTGGGAAATACTGGCCATATCATAGTCCGCAGTTGTTTCCCCTGACTTTGACATAACTACAGGAGCTAGCAATTTGTCTGCTGGCATGGATTGACTTGCCTGCTACTGCTTCCCACAGTTTTATAAACATCCTTTTCTCATCTATCCTCTCTGCTACTTAAATTTTATAAAATGGAGAAAGACAGCTTTGGTGTTTCATGAGCTGTAGTCAGCACACACCGAGCAGAAGGTTGTTAGCCTGGTCTGAGGTGTTAGTCTAACCAAGAGGCTACCCATGTTGAACACAAAGAGACAGTGCCAATTGGGGTTACTGAAAATCAGTCTGAGGCTTATCGGCTGTGGCTACTAAATATCTCTTATCCACCTTTTTATCAGCTTCTTCCCTTTCTTGAAACCTATGAGTTCCACAGAAACAGATGAGAAACTCAATTCCATAATTTCTTTCCACGCACAGTTTTACATTACAATGATGCAGGCTTATTCTGCTGTATTAGGAGATGATATTTGCTAGGTAAAAATTAGAAAGAAAAAAATCAGATATGCCATTTATCAAGTATAAGGGAGAATCTAGAAGCAACTGCAACAATAACCTTTTTTTCCTATATCAGCATTTTTCTCTCCAGCAGATTTTGACAGAGGACATATTATTGTGATCTGAGAATTGTCAATTTTTTTGGCCAATCTGGTGAAAAGTGAACTCAGCATCTTTCATGATAATTCTTTCCTGCCTGGCCAACAGTAATTCTGATCAATCCATTCTTTGATCAAGAAATAATTAAATCCAGGATGTGCCATCAGGAATATACAAATTCTTATTTTCCTTCTAGATATTACAAAGGGAACAACTAAGCCTATCTCAAAAGATTTTCTTTCTGTGCTTACAGACAAAAGTGTGATGGTTTTTAACCTTTTAGCTTTTTTTTTGCTTATTTGTCCCTCATCTATACTCAAAAACAATTAAGAGACTGGCCATGGGGGAAAAAATCTGAAAAAAACCCAGATGAATTTCTAATGATGGTAGTAAAAGGAAGAAGAGATTAATAGACAGGGCTCACCCCTGGTTTATGCCTTTACAGTTTCCTCTAATGAGGTACAATGTTGGGTAACTGGTGTCATGTGTCGTGTCATAATGCATCATATTCATATGAAGGACTGTCATGTCACAGAGAGTAATAGGAGGTGACAGATACAATGAGAGACTGTCAGCCTAGAAATCTATTTGAAAATTTGTATGAATAAAGATTTAAAATGTATAAAACATACTAATGGTAAGTTAAAAGGACAAGGAAGGAAAAAGAGAAGGGAGGAGGATGAAAAATAGTCTTTATAAGACAGAAAGCAGGGCAGGGTAGAAGGCCAAGTCCCAGAAACACAAAGGTCAGGTAAGTTGGGTCCCTGTTACTTCAACCTGAAGAATTAGTTTGGCAGTAACATCAGAGGTGCTCAGAATACAAATCCTGACTTTTGGGACTATTTTGAGTAGGTGCTAGTTCAATCCATTATTTTTTGGTTCAGCCCACACCCTGGAAATTTGGATTCAGGTGTCCATTCAGGTTGCTAACTCCTTGCAAGTTCAGGTCTCTGAGTCTGGCTTTGAACAAAAGGTTTCTTGATTCTCTGTGCTAGGCCAGGGCTTGGCTCAGGAGAAGCCGTGGGGGAGGAAGGGTGTGGAATCATCCTTCCACACCCACCCAAGGGCCTGAGGCAGATGAAGGGCTCGACCAATGCAACTTGAGGCATGTTCACATCTGGCACCTACTGTGGTTTCTGCATACCCTGCATTAACTGATGTGCAGCCCCTATTGCATGAGTAGTGTGCACACCAGTATTAGCAACTGCTGACTTAGCCGCTGCCACACCACACGGCTGTGTTTCAACATACAGGCCAAAGAAATCTGGCCAGGCATCCCGCTGTGCATTGTTCTGCTGCTCCATGATGGCCTGCTGGGAGACAATTCAAGCTAGGGACTGAGCTATATATCTCCCAGGTTCCCCCAGTTTACCCCCCCATATCTACTTCTTGTGAGAGTGCCAGTGACATCTTCCAAGTGGCAGTATGGAGGAGACACTGTTGAGTGCAATCATCATGGTGACAAATACATAGAGGCGTGGGTTAGCATAACTACTCTCAGGCTATGACTTCATGGCTCAGGGTACCTCTGGTGATGCCTGTAATCAAGCAGATGTTCCTCTGGGACTTTTTTTTCTGGGGATCCTCAGCCAGCACCAACCCAAGATACTGCTCTCTTGGGGCAGAATGTTGTTGCTGACCCTTAAGGCCACGATAAAGGAGTATGCCAGATGCACATGACCATCCTTGCCTGGAGACTTGTACCACTTCAGCCTTTCAGAGAGGAAAGACCGGTCACAGAATGCTTGGATTGTAGCAAGGAGATTTTGCCATACTCAATGGCACCCGGAGGACTGAAGGACAGATTTGAGAAGTTTGATGTTACAGCTGATGGGTGGCAAGAAGTAGACATGTCTCATTGCAATGGCTCATTTCACTCTGCAAAGCTTTGAAAAGCCTAGGAGTGAGACTTTCTCCGTGTCCAAGAAAGGAAACTGGAGGAGGTGTTGAGCAACTAGAAAGGAGGCTTTGATAAAATGTCATCACCGATCAGAGTGTACTACTGGGGATGTGTCATGCTGCTCTGTTACAATTGATAATGATTGAAAACTATGAACGTTCCTTTGGGTTTGGCTTTAATCCCGAATCTGTTATATGTACTCTTTATATGTGAGTTCAACAGTGCACATATCATGGTTCCTGTGGGGATTCTTGTTTACTTTGTGAGGCAGTTTATTGCACTAAAGGCTGGTGTTTTAATGAACTGCTTAGGATGTGGAACGATAATTGTAAAGATGTTTTCATGGGTCTTTTAACTATAAATAAAACTAAATGTTGTAAGCAGTAGAAAGTATGAAAAAGAAGTAACAAGGCAAAGTTGAAAATTCTATAATCTTTTTACTAAATACATGGTTATTTTTATTTTAATTTGCACAATGCAGAGAAGCAAACACTTTCAGGGATAAAGTTATGCCTGTGCAGGATGCTTGGAAATGTCCTCTGTTTCTTAAGGTTTGGAGATAATGGCAGAAGGACCTGCCTCTTCTGGTAAGGAAGCAAAATCCCCCTCAACTGTATTCAAAACTGTTTTTTTTTTTTATTATTATTTTTTTATTTTTTTTTTTATTTGTTACCCTGGGCAGCTAACAGCCTATTCCTGGTCACTGTCACGAGAAAGGTTCATCCTAGTTTCTGGAGACATCTGAAACAGGGGACGAAGCACAAGGAGTTTGTGGCAAAGAACTTGACTGAATGTGAAGAAGTAACACAGGTTCTGTCTTAACATAGAAATTACAGATGGACAAAAGGGACATTGTCTTTTTCTTCTCATTTTCCCTGCCAGCATCTGCAGTATGGTGGGTGCTAGCATTAATTTAACACCTGTCTCCATCCTCCACCAGATGAAAGGGGACTCAAGAGGTGACACGTCCAAGGAATTCGCCCCTGCATTCCAGGGACATCTCTCAACAACGGTGGGAGAGGCAGCGGAACAGTAGGCAGAGTGCCTGGAGAGGACATGATGCTTCTGATCTCAGAGACCCAGGTGTGTGGAGTGCTGCAGAAAGCTGGGTTATTTGGGCATCTTTGACTTAAACTCTGCATTTGCAGCACTTCCACATCAACACACGTGCTGCCGTAACCCAAAGGAGTGGTTGTGAATTTATTGAAAGTCCTTTAAAACAGGTTTGAAAGAAAGCTGGGAGATATTCTTATGGAACAGCCAAGTCTCACAACATTGCACATTAGCTCAAAGCTGAGGGACTAGTGAAGCTGAGGGAACTAGTGAAATGATCTCAGTGCGTTTACTTTTCTGTACCTATTGCTACAGCAGAAGTCGTTTCAAACTCCTAATTAATCTGTATGATGTCATTGGTTTTGCTAGAAGTGGAGTTGCCAGAAAGGGGTTGAAAAACAGAACAGGAAAGGCACAGTCCAAAAATGATCATCAAAAGCTGTACAACTGTCGGTTGTTGGTGTCAATACAAACTGACTCAGCAGTGGTGTAAGTTCAGAGAAGAATATAGATAGAATACATGTACCAACTGTATTTTGAACTGCACATGTTGAAAGCAGAGTAGTCAGGAAAAGGCTAAATCAACATGTCAGCATGCTGGCTGTTCCCTGGAATAAGGTGTTCCTGTCCTCTGCTGCCATAACGCATCAATATAATGCTAAGTGATCAATAGTTCAGGCCTGTAACTGTAAACTTAGCTAAGGCTGTATTTGTATAAAGCACTTCACTGCTATTAAAGTTTACAATTGCTACTCTAAACTTTTAGGGAAACTTCTCCTGCTCTGCTGTTGATGCATGTCAGCTGAACTATCCATGACCTGCAGCCTAGTTAATTCTTTTTCATATTTCCTGGGTGACTGACAAAAAGTATTCTTGTTCTATGGTATGAATAGCCATCCTTGGTACACGTTTTCCCAGGTTATATATTTATTTGTTACTTCAAGGAAAATCAAAGAAAATTGCCCTACCATTTGTTGCCACAGGTGCTACTGTGCTTTTTTCCTCTCTTCTGCTTATAAAATAAGCTTGGTGCTGCAGCTGCCCTGCCCAGCTCGGATTCTGACAAGAGGTAGGTGTTCAGCTCTGTGCTCACCCAGTGGACCCCAGCCTGAGCTGGATCCTTTGGTCTTGCTTGCTTCTCATCTCCACAGTGCTACAAGACAAATGTTCAGTGTCTCAAACAGCTACCACAAAGGAGGAAAGAAATTACTGTGGACAAGAGAGATGCAGAGAGACAAAAGTTTACCAGAGTTGCTGCCAGCCTCTAGAAGATATTTACTATCCTCCCACCTACTCCCAGTAGTGAGGCCCAATCTTACTATATGCTTTGTCTTATCCCTGCTCCATCATCTCTTTTTCCATGTAGAAATGTCCTGGTCCATTTACTCTCCTTCATTTCCCTGTGATTCTTCTCAGCATCTTTCCCAATGTTAACATATATTTTTGCAAAAGAGGTGACTAAATTACCAGTAGTACTCAAGATGCAGACACAACTCGCATTTATATAATGCGACAAGGATGCTCTCTGCTTCATTTTCAGTTCCTTCTCCAATAATTCTCAATGCACTATTTACCACTTCAGTGCCATGGAGCTGACTTCTCAAAGTACTGTTTCTAATGACTCCCAGGTCTCTTGCTAGATTAGTAATAGCTAATTCCCCTATCTAATAGCTAATTTAGAATTCATCACCACATATATAGTTATACAGAGAGTTGTTTTTTCTCCTTTATGCGCCTTACTTGCATTTAGTGACATTTAATTTGTGATTTTCATTGAATTTAATCTGTGATTTTATTTCCTCGTCACTTGGTATTGTAAGATCCTTCCATAGCTGTTTGCAGTCAATTGCACATTTCACTATCCCAAATAATTTTGGTCTTCTGCAGATTTTCTTTCCTTATTTTTAAGCTTCTTGTCTAGATTACATTTGACAACTTTGAAAGATATACATAGGATCATAGAATCAAAGAATTATAAAATTGTTTGGGTTGGAAGGGATCCTAAAGATCCTTGAGCTCCAACCATCCCCTATCAGGGGCAGTAACACCTCCCACTAGACCAAGTTGCTCAAAGCCCCATCCAGCCTGGCCTTGAACACTTCTCTGGGCGACCGCTTCCAGTGTTTCACCACCCTCATGGTGAAGAATTACTTCCTAATACCTCATCTAAATCTACCCTCTTTCAGTTTAAAACCATCATCTCTTGTCCTATCACTACGCTCCCTGAGAAAGAGTCCCTCCCCATCCCTCCTGTAGGCCCCCTTTACGTACTAGAATGCTGCTATAACATATCCACAGAGCCTTGTCTTCTCCAGGTGAAAAACTCCAACTGTCTCAGCCCGTCCTCACAGGGAGAGGTACTCCAGCCCTCTGATCATTTTCATGGCCCTCTGCTGGACCGATTCCAACAGGTCCATGTTTTTCTTGTGCTGAGGACTCCAGAGCTGGATGCAATACTCCAGGTGGGGTCTCACCAGAGCAGAGGGACAAATCACCTCCCTCGACCTGCTGGCCACACTTCTTTTGATGCAGCCCAGGATGCGGTTAGCTTTTTTGTTTGTGAATGCACATAGCCTGACATGTTGAGCTTCTCATCAATTAAGACCCCCAGGGTCCTTCTCCTCGGGGTTGCTCTCAATCAGTTCTCTGCCCAGCCTGTGTTTGTGCTTGGGATTGCTGTGACCCAGGTGCAGGGTCTTGTACTTGACTTGGTTGAACTCATGGAATTCACACAGGCCCACCTCTCAAGCCTGTTGGGGTTCCTTTGGTAGCCTTTCCATGTGTTGTCCACACCACACAGTTTGGTGTCATTAGCACAATGTTCCAGTACAGATCTTGTGGGACTGCCCTGGTAACATCCATCCATCATGAAACACCATATTTTATCCTTGCTCTTTTTTTCCTGTTATTCAGCCATCTATTTATCCATGCCAGAACAAACAGACTTTTTTCATTAGCTCAGTTCATTTGAATCCTCGGTGAGGGACACTTCCAACAGACACCTTGATTATATCTTTCCAGCTCTCTTTGAGTTTTGTTTAGGAAATTTGTACCCTGTGGCATGTGGGCCAAGTCCCTGGGCTTCCTTGATCTCTGAAGAGATGTAACAGTTGAAGAAGACCATGAGCTGTCATGGCAAAGACTCTCTGGAGTCTCAGCATCATGGTGATACAGCAGGGTCATTGTGACACCATACTGCCACAAAGATACTAAGAGGCCCGTGAGGGTTAGATTGTGGTATCTCTCCATCTCCAAGCACTTATCCACACTGGGAAGGAAGGAATGACTTTTGGAGCAGGATACCAGCAAAGATTTTATCTTTGTTTTGGATGCGGATGGTGTATGGGAGAGTGCTGCTGTTACAGAAATTATGAGTAATTCTAAGTCTTAATTAGGCTGGGACTCCTTTGCCTGGAGAAGAGAAGGCTGAGGGGAGACCTTATTAATGCTTACAAGTATCTAAAGGGTGGGTCAAAGGAGGATAAAGCAAGAATCTTTTCAGTGGTTATCAGTGACAGGACGAGGGGCACCAGTCACAAGCTGGAACATAGGAACTTCCATTCAAATATGAAGAAAAAACTTGTTTAGGGTGAGAGTGACTGAGCACTGGAACCAGCTGCCCAGGGAGGTTGTGGAGTCCCCTTCTCTGGAGACCTTCAAGACCCGCCTGGATGCAGTGCTGAGTAATGTGCTCTGGGCAATCCAGCTTTATTAGGGGAGTTGGACCAGATGATCTTTAGAGGTCCCTTCCAACTCTGACAATTCCATGATTCATAGCTTGTGAGAATTCACTGAGCTCCTGAAACCTTTTGTTCAGTATACATACACCTGATAGAAATAATTCTGTAATATTGAGGGGAAAAGAATAATTTCTTAGGTGTCTAGTTGGTATTCAGGTACAAGTAAATAGATGACTTTCTGAGTTGTTATTTTTTAGAGCACATGGAAACTTCAGCTATGCTATCAATATAGTTTCCTTTTGTGAATGCCATATTTTTTTCCCTTCTACTGATGAAGTAACAGCCCAGCTCAGCCTTCTCTGAATTCTTTGTACCATCAATATAAGACCCAACTGTACAAAAGTCAACAAAGTCTAGAAGGAAAATAAGTTATTGCATGTGTTGAGAGCAATTGCAAGGCAATGTGAATGACATATTCTAGCTGCTTTGGATCTCTTTGCCAATCATCTGCACCACACTATGGAAACAGCAAGTCTTAAATCCTGCTGGGATTAGTCTATTACTTTAATGCCTATTAGTTTCTCCCTCTCAGTACAATTGATTAATTATTGTCTGTTTTCCAAAGCAAAAAATTATTTAATCAAAAATTAAGCACATTTAAATAACTATTTCCCAAACATACTTTCCTGCCTCACCTCAGCTTGTTATTCATGTAAGGATTCTTAACTATGAACATATTTAAATGTTTAAGTGAGACAGGACAATAAAGGACATTTTGCCAACTTCCTAGAAGCCCCAAGTATGGGATTTAACTCCCCAAGTACGGGACTTGTAGATAGAAAAAACCCAATGGTTTTATTTCATTTAACTTGACCTTTTAAGCTGCCAACTTTTTTTATATATAAAACATATTTATATGGTGGAGCTATTCTCACTGTGCTTTTCTAACATGTGTAATGCTTTAAGTGAGGTCCTAGATGAAGGACTGGAACAAGTAAACATCTACAGCACAATCTGAGTGCAACAACACACCACACGTCTTCAGAAATGTCTAACAGTGACCTTAGATTAGGCTGGAATTCCCAACCCATTTTGATTAATTATAATTGCCTGCACGCATTAGCAAGGAAATCTCTCTTCTAGATAAAATGCATCTGCATGTTGTGGCCTGGTAACCTTTTCTCCAAATGTACTGGTGCAGTTTAGAAACAGCTCTTCCTTGAAATGGCATAATTTTCCATAGCTCTTTTCCTGCTGGGATCAGTGGGGTCAAAAGTGTCTGAAAATGTACTGAAAATGTTTTAGTTTCCTTTACTAAGGGGGAAAGTGGTCGATATTGTCAGGATGACCCCATTACTGTTTTGGTTTTTTTTCCCATGTGTCTCCAGAGACATATGTCCAAATGATGTTCTCCATAACCAAAGCACATCTTGTTGTGAAAGCAGCATAAGCATAGAGGATGAGCAGTAGGCTCAGTAGCAAAAAATATCTGGCTATTTGTGCGCTGGGCCCAGTGAAGGCCAATGGGAAATGTATTTGTAGATCCAGTGAAGGCAACGGGAAAACTGCTGTTAACATGGGAGCAAGCAGCCCAGGCCTCAGAGTAATTCCTAATACCACAGTGAATTAAATGCTATCTAGTATTAGTAATAAGGAAACGTGTGGCTCTTGGGAAAAATTTACAATGCCCTTAACTCCAATTTGTAGCCCTTTCATCACCAAGTAACTGATAGGAGAGAGAAACTCATTTAGAGTTTCAGTGGCTGCCTGAAACAGCTGCTGGTTTCTGAGAAACAATGGAGTTGAAGATATCTTGCATAGGGAAAAGGTAGATAATTTTCATGGGCTTTGATTTGTCTGTGCCTGTGTTTTGATGTATCAATCCATCTGGCTCAGAATCAAACAAATCTGGGGCTGAACTGCTGGAAAATTGAACCCAATTCCCTTGAGGTCAATGCCCGCCCTAAGAGGTTGGTTTTCATCACTTAAGTGAGAAGTTTGTGTCCTCTGGGTTTGACTCCACCCAATTTCTTTCCATATAGGTTCCTTGCTAGAGTCCTGTACCTGATATAACTTAGTTATCCATTCACACACATCTATGACTGCTGTATACTGGGATGTACTCTGAACAGCTGCATCCACATGTGCATACAGCATCGGTGGCTGTATTGGTAATTAGTACTTGCAATTATGCTGCACTTTGTGCTACAGGAGCATACAGAAAACAAGGGCATGGACCTGGCTTAGTATTGGCATGAAGTGTGTGAAGAAAAGCAAGAGTAAGACAAACAAGGGGTTCCTAGCTTCAGGAAGGGTAGATTGAAACTCAGGCTGTACGTGAACCACCACAGGTTTCCTTCTTCTAGTAGCTCCTATTATTCGCTACCATTTTATTGCTTTTATCAAGACCTGAACCTTTTAAAATAAGCAAATAAACAATACAGACTTTCATTGTGAATGCCCTTGGAAATAGTAGTCAGAAAAAAATTATGTTTAAAAATATGTTCCAGCTGTCTAGCAATTGGCCAAGTTAAAAGCCAGCCTGGACCCCAGAGAGCTTTCCTTTTTTAGTCACACAGATAATACCAACAACTGTGCTGGAACTATTTGCGTGAATTAAGGCAATAGGCAGCTATCTGAAGCTTAACCAAAAGCTATATTTTAACGTGCTGCTCTCTCTGGATGTATGTGTGTGCACTGTATACCTTTCAACTTGTTGTTGCTATAAATAGATGAATATGCACTCACCACCTTGGTGCAAGAAACCTGATGCTTCCAGTCTCTTGCAATACTTTTGCCTGTAGCATCCTGTCTCGCTGATTCCTGCTTCCTTCCCATATTTTATTTAAAAACTACTTTTTTTTTTTCTTACAGCTTTTAATTTCTATTATTTAATGCTGTAACTTGAATTTTGTTGGATGATGCAAATCATACAACATAAAAACTTTCTGTGAAGTTTGGACTAATAATTTATCGTAGTCCTCAGGGATACCTGTGTTTTTCTTTCCCATAAAAGAATAAAATCTTTTTTTTTGCTCCTTTCATGTAAAAGGCAGCATTCTCTTGTGGCTAAGACCTGGAAGATTAAGGAGATTTGAATTTCTTTCTAAGCCATTGACTTGCTCTGACCTTGAGTGAGTTATCTGGGCATTGTGTGGACTTTCTATTATCCTGGTGGACAATAGTGGATATAAACCCCACATGTACTCAACTCTTCACTCGATTGAGATATGTGAATGGACAGCATTAGTAAACTGCTTTGGGTATCCACTATTTTTCTTTTAAAATCTGGATAATTACAGGAATAAACAGCCTTATTTTAAAAGCACTTAAAAAGAGAACAAAGGAAAAAAAAAGGAAGGACAGAAGCTGAAGGCCACCCAAGTCAATGGGGAGGTGCACGCAGATTTCACCGGATTTGAGGCAGGCTATCAGTGCCAAGTGTATTGAACAGATGCTGCTGTATGTCAAACATTCCATATCACAATGTCCACAGTCTACATTACTGTAGGACTTACGTGATCCCAAACATCCCTGAGTCCTTTTACTGAACAAATCTTCACTGAATGTATGGATGGAGGGAGCTACCTAAGTGCATCTCTTTTCAAAATCAGGGCTCTATTTTTCTTCTGACACACTGATTGGAGAAAGACCTCTTCAGAAGAATCTGAGTGTTTAAATATTCCCAAAAGTGGCAATACTGTAATTCGGAGACCCATTGTTTTAATTAGCAAAGCACTGAAGAGCACATTGCATCCCCCTTTAGCTGAGCTATTCTTTGGCTCTTTGTTCAATTCTCTGAATGCTCAGTCTATGAACTTTATAAGCATGTGTGTCCTTATCCTTACTTTAAAAGCTTGTTTGTGGTTCATTATGAGCTATTAGGGAGCACACATCAAGCAATTGTTTTGGCAGGGATACAGGAATTGTTTCACATTCTGGCAGGAACAATTCTCTCCTACTGAACATGAGGCTTCCTGGTCAGATCTGCTGCTCCCTCCTTCCTCCTGAGCATGTTTACATTACAAAAATACCTCTTTGAAAGACAGTATGGCAAGGAGTCAGTCTCAAAGGGCCAACTCTACCTTTACTGCGTGAGGTATTTTTCCCTTACCCCACATTTCCCAAAATAACAGCACAAAAAATCACTTCAGCGCATCAGAAACTGAAGAACTGGAGTGAGGCGTATTAGGATGTTTCTAAATAAAGGTGTTGTGAGCAACCTCCAAGCCTGGGAGATGGGCTGGCTGAAAAACATTACAAGTGCAATCTTAGGAAGCTTATGTGTGGAGTTCCTAAATTAGAAATTTGTGACGGTGCTTCTCAGATTGACAGCAGGTAGAGACAGAGACAGATATGAGCACTAAGTGATGCAAAACCAATTGTTGCAGTTCTTAACATGCTCCTTCACCTCTTGCAAATTGGACGACCTCCAAAAGACATGGAGTTTTGTCAGAGAACTAACATAAAATCTTATGAGCTTTGGCTCTGGTAGTTGATACTTTTTGGCTAACGTAACCTACTCAGAGTGTAGATACCTTCTAGACCTCTCCATATTCTCCTAAATGATTTGCTTTCTTGCTTTCTCTCCCTGTGTCCAAGGCAGAGGCCGTAGTTCCCCACTCTAAAGGTGGTGTGATGTGAAAGACCCACCTGGCAAAGCAGAAAATGCTATGATCCCTTCCTAATCATAAAATCATAATCCTAAAATTACCCAGCAAAAATAGTAAAAAGTGTATTAAGTAGCCCTGGTTTAAATTCTTGACAGTGAGTTTCCTGAGGGCAGAGACATTATCAATGCTATATGCACATCTGGTGACCAGCCTGGGAGAGAGCTGAGCTGCTGGGATCCTCTAAGCAAAGCAATGACTTCTTGGAAGGCACTGGCCCATAACTCTGCTGCTTGTAGAATGTGTTCCTCTCAATCCCATTGGCTGAGGGTGGCCAGGGATGTAGGGGCTGCTGTCTGAGACATCTCTTGCAGCACTGGCAATGAAATTGTGGAATGATACTATGGAAATGCATGGATGCAACCATCACCTGGAATGGAATGAAAAGCCCCATGGGAGGCCAGGACTTGGGATAGGCTGATGCCATGTGGTTGCTCACCAACACTCTCTGATGGCTGAGGTGAAAAAGAGGGATGGGGTCAACATCCTTGGTGCTGTCCCACAATGTGCCATGCCACAGGAGTTCACACCTCATGCTGGAGGAGTTGAACTGGCTAGTTGTACCTGTGAGTGCTGTGCCTGTGAGTGCACCCCATTGGTTTCTGTGCACCATTTCTCTGTATCTGGTCGAGTGGGAGGTGTCCTTCCAATCTTGCAGGAAGGTTGGAACTCAGTGATCTTGAAGGTGTCTTCCAACCTGAACCATTCTATGATTCTATGATTTCCTGGCCTGGGGAGTAGTGGTGATAGTAGCTGCTGTTTCAAAAAAACAACTTGGCTAGGAGACCCTTATCTACTACAGCTCAGATGACTATGTAATAATGTAAAAAATACAGGTAATTCTGAACAACTTTTTGAAATCCCCAGACCTTGACTGAAACTCACTTAAGCCACTTCCTATTAACTTCACTCAGATTTGAAGCAGGCACTGGGATATTATTTTTAAACCTGTAAGAAAGTAATTTCAGCTTTAATGTTGTTACAGACACAACCGAGAAAGGCACTAATGCCTTCTAAAGCTCCCAGGTAATTTACAGAAGCTGCAACCAAGGCAAGGAGCTGAGCATTGAGAGACAAATCTGATAACTTGATGCAATACAGGTTTGTATCTGTTCCAACGCTCATGAACTGCTGCACTTCGGCAGGGATGACTTCTGTGCAAAACCCACCTGCTGCCCTCACTCATTTCTTAGCACTGGAAAATGTTGAAAAAGCTACATACGGATTATTCTCTCCACACGCAGGTGATTTCTGTGACCAGTTTGAACTCTGGCTTTGTCCTGTGGCTATGTCTCAAACACAGAATTAGTTTAAATTGGTCTAATCTCCCCTTTGCACAGTTTCTGGTCATTTTGAGCCCCTCTGTTCTGGGAAGCAGCTGAAATGAGACTTGATCCCTGCCCTGGGGCAACCTGGCAGCTGGGAAAAGCAGGGTTCAAAGGAGGGCAGCACCCGTTCAGGGTTGAGCACCCCCAGAGTATTTTGGCATGGCAAATATTTGGTTCAAATTAAAAAAAAACAACAATCTAACCATTACCCACAGGATGCAAGGAGACTCAAATCTGCTTGAAGAGGTGTGTTTAGATGAAGTCCTGTATCACTCTAATAATTAAACAGACCCTGTTATCACAGAAACTTACTGCTGGGTGAGAAATGCCATGTAAAATAACTACACTTAAGCCCATGTACAGGTAAGGCAAGGCAGTAGCAGCAAACACTTCATCCTTCCAGCTCAGAGAGCCAAACTGCTCTGTACTAAGGAAAAAAATGCAGATTAAACCCAAGCAAGCCAGTCATTCAGATAGGCAAACCTAGTCTGAGCAAGTAAAAAGCAAGGATTACTAGCCATTGCCGACTGGAAACAGCTATATATAGGAAGCAAACAGAAATGCTTTAAGTATGTGTGTGGACTTAGAGACAGAAATCACACAGCAGAGGAGTTGGGTGGGCTGCAGGTAAACAGGCTTATTAGGAGATTAATTATCTGCCAAACCATGCTGATCCTTGTTTACAGTAAACAGCCAGTGCTTAGCATTCAAGTAACTCAATTTGCAAGAAGACCTCCACTTTCGGCCTACTGGTGGCAGGCACGAGAACCTCCCAAGCTGTTGGTTTTTTTTTTTAATTCTTAGTTTCTTCACCCCTTGAGCACAGGCAAATGCAAACAGCAGGCAGAAATTGCCCTCTCTCCAAAACAGTAAAGTTCTCAAGAAATGACTGCATAACATATATATTGCCTGTGTTACTGGAAGAGTATAAAGATGAAATCTGGCCTTCCCTTTTTGCAGTTTTCCCCAGAGGAAACTTCAGCACAGGATTAACATGCAGCATATCTTCAGAGTATATCTTAGGTCCAGGGGAATGATCCAGGCAAATGAGGAAAGCCTCCTTATGTATCCACAACTCTTTCTTTTAGCATCCCTTGAAAGACAGAAGCAGAAAGTACGCTTTGATATGAGGTAATAAAGTTTGATATTCAGACTCATTCACAAAATACATGACAAAATTTAGTTTTGCTCCTTCTTTTTCTGACCAGGCAAATAACTGGTCTGTGGGCTTTTCTGATATGTTTCCACACCATACAGAGATGCTCACCAACCGTGCCTACAGCCAGTGGCTTTGGGGTAGCAGCTCTGTGCCCAGGCACAGAGCCAGTGACCAGTGGAAAAGAAGCACTGGAAGAAGCTACTCCTGAGTCTGGTTCTGCAATCACAGCTGCTACACTGCTGCATTGTTCAGCTTCTTTCCTTCTTCACAGAAGTTCAGTATTCAGATGCCCACTGATGTTCAGAATTCAGGTACCCACTATCAATTTGACCTCAGGTCATTCCATGGAGGCCACTAGATCTGCACACAAGAGATGAAGCATTCAGACTGCTCACCCAGCTTTAAAACCTCTCTGTGCATCAAGGTTGCCAAATGGCATACCTTCACAAGGGTTGTGACTTGAGAGAAATTATAGTTCATTGTAATGTGCAAACAGATTCCTCATGTCTGAAGATTTCAGAGCAAAATCTTTGAAACAATGCCTGGACCACTAGATGCTGCTCTTTGTCACCATCAGTGGAGGAAGTGCTATTCAAATTTCTTCCTTCTCTTAGTGCTATAGAGGGCAGAAAGATGTTAGATGTGTTAGGCAGTATCCAAGCAGGGAAAGCGCCTCAGCCCTCCACCAGGAGTCGGAAAATCTCCTCACTCTGTTTCTGGTGGATTTTACTGAAAATTTTTCCCCTTAGAAAAGGGTAATGCAGGAGTTAAAAAATAACAGTAATCCAGATGACCAAAACATAATGAGGTTTCAAAAGAAAGTACAATGATCCCACAGGGTCCTTTGAGTGGATATCCTGAGTTTTCAACCTGCAACCTTTGCAGTATTGATATTCCATTAGCAGATCTCTAAGCTGTCTAGCTGTTTACTCCCAGCTAATCAATGTCCAAATTCTCTGGAGTAGTTCAGAAAGCAAACATTTTTGGTGAGGTAAATGATATCTTTATCACAGTTTCCTTTCTCCTTCATGGCGCAGTGCAGTTAGAGAGGCATGGGTAAGACTTTGTGTGAATATCTCAGAACAAAAACTTGTAAATGGGGACTGAAGATGATAGCAGTAAGTGGTTTGCTTGAAAATTAACATGTTATAGTGCGCCAAATCACTCACTGCCTCATGATGCATCATGATATAATAGTATCCATGTGCCCTTGACCAAGTCAATGCTACCCTTTACTGGTGCTACATGCCAGGTACCAATATAGGTTAGAGGTGCACCTGCTGGAAATCATTTCTTAGGAGACGGATCTGGGGGCCCTGGTAGATCGTTATCCATGAACCAGCCTTTTGCCACTGTCTCCAAGAGGGCCTATGGAATCCTGGGCTGTGTAGGGAAGAGTGTGCCCAGTAGGTTGAGGGAGGTCATTCTTCCCCTCTACTATGCATTGGTGAGGCCACAACTGGAATATTGTGTCCAGTTCTGGGCTCCCCAGTTCAAGATAGACAGGGTATTACTGAAGAGAGTCCAGCATAGGGCAAGAAAGATGATTAAGTTGTTCAAGCATCTCCCTTATGAGGAAAGGCTGAGAGAGCTGAGGCTTTTTAGCCTGGAGAAGAGAAAGCTGAGGGGAGGCCTTATTAATGCTTACAAGTATCTAAAGGGTGGGTTGAAGGTGGATGGAGCTGGACTCTTTTCAGTGGATTCCAGTGACAGAACAAGGGGCAACAGGCATAAGCTGGAACACAGGAAGTTCCATTCAAATATGTGGAAAAACATTTTTATGGTAAGGGTGGCAGAGCGCTGGAACAGGCTGCCCAGGGAGATTGTGGAGTCCCCTTCTCCGGAGACCTTCAAGACCTGTCTGGGTGCACTCTTGAGCAATGTGCTCTGCGCAATCCAACTTTATCAGGGGAGTTGGACCAGATGATCTTTAGAGGTCCCTTCCAGTTCTTACAATTCTGTGATTCTGTCATATTACTAATAAAGATGGACCTCAGAGCTTCTCAGGTGGAAATCCAGTAGTAGCCAAAGAGAAGCTGACTCAGATAATTAGGCAGTGGTTGCTGCAGGCTGCAGGTGGCTTCATCTCTGCCTTTGTTGCCAAGATGAGATTTTTTTCAAAGTAGGGCAGCAAAACTTCAGGATGAAGTCACCATCAAATAAGCGTATAGAGAGCTCTTTTCTTCTACCATTTATCAAAGAACAATGTCAGAAGATGGAGAAACAGCACTGCTGCTAAAAAAACTTTGTCTCTATTCCTCATCCCCAAGCCTTGGTACAGAATCTTTCTCGCTACTTTCAACCCCTTGTTTGCTGAAAGGGTTTCCGGGAAACAGGCTGGAAAGTCTCATCTGGAGATCAGATGAACAGCATAGACCCGGCTTCTCTATTCTGCATGCTCCATTTGACATTTCTCATCCAAAAGAGGAGAAACTGGGGAGCTGCTGGGCAGGAAGGCCTGGAAACGTGGTGCAGAGTTTGGCAGCTGTTTCTGAAGCTGTGGCATTTTGCCACAGGCAGAATTCCCCAGGTTCTGCATGATGGCTGACAGACCTTGGGGAAGTGTGTCTTGCAAAATGAACACCAGACTTACTCCCTAAGGACCTTTATTTANCCCCCCGGGTTTGTAAATTAAATGCTTGTTTACAGCATACTGCTGCAAGCCTATGTGCTAAGTTTCATAGCCTTACTGGGTTATAACAATACCCATATTACAGATATAGATGATGATGAAGATGTAGCCGATATAGAAGGTACAGATAATATTGATAATAAAGATAATAACACCCACTCACCAAGATTTTAGAAACAGCAGCCCTGACATTTAATTTTGTGTTATGCTCCCAAAATACAGAACTTGGCAAAAAATTAAGTAAAGATACAAGTGTAATACCTGCACGTAATAAAGCCAATGGGTGCTCATGCTCTCTCACATTACTGCTTCTTAATTATTCCAAATGTTTCATTAAGTAAGGGTGACGATACTGCAATTATATCTAAGTCTTTGCATTTGTCGTCACATCTTAGATGTAGAAATTGCCTTCTTTATCCACATAAAAGGAAGGTTAGTCATAACTGGGGTTATACAACTTAATATTTATAGAGAGTTTAAAGATGATCTGAGAAGTGCCCAATAACAGAGAAGAACCTGTATGTAAGAGTATAAACCAAGCATTTAGAGCAGTTTAAAGAAGGGAACAATGCATCAAAGAATACCCTGGTCTCCCACTTGCCTTGATGAAAAAAGCAGAAGGAAAAGCAGGTGCATTACAGAGGATTTCCAGGCATGATTTCTGCTTGTGATGCTCTGCGAGAGAGGCCCATTGGAGGAGGAAAGGGACACTGACTGCAGGATATCAATAAGAATGTTAGAATAGAATACTCCCCAACCTTGGTATCTGCAAGCTATTTCATTGTCTGTCCTTACCTATAGCACTTTCTCTTTCTTGTGCACTAGAATTCTGTTTCTGCAGGCCCCAGGGCAAGGCTTGTGATTGTGCACAGACAAGTAAAATTTTCTTAAAGATGTTTCCAGTGCAAAGAAGAGAGGAAACTGAAGCTGGAAATCAACGAACAGGGTTTTTATTTACAGAATGTTCATTTGTCTTGTACAGAGGGGATCAATCTGGCTAATATTTGGCTTTCTGCAGATGTTTCACCATCCTCCTGGGTTAAAAGTTGGCACATTGGACTGGCAGGAGTCGAAAAGATTTTATTTAAATTAAAGAAACCAAACCAACCCAAGCAGCATACAAACCTATTTTCATTTTACCTCAAAAGTTAAAACCAGGCCAAAGATGCATTGAAGTATACAGTACTGAGTGATTTTCTCTAAATACTGCAACCGATTCTGAGGATACATAGGCATTTCATTGGGAGGGTGAGAGGAAAAAAAGTCATCTTCACTGATTAAGTCTAATGTAACAGTGCAGCTTTCAAAACTTTTGGACTAAAAACTTCTTAACTTTTAAAGTGATTTAATTTATAATAGTGTTTTCTAAATCAACTGTTTCATAGAAAATGTGCAATGTCTAGGAATTCAGATAACTGAGAGGATTGGCTCCAGTTTATAACATGCCATTTAGAGTCAGGCAAAATATCTTTTTTTTCTCCCCCAATGACAGAGGAATTGGGTTATTTACTGAACAGAAACACTTCATTGTCGCGGGAGTTTCTAGAATGTTTTTGAAATTTCCTCTAAAATGAAGATGGTATTTCTTTTTAATCAGCAAGAGCAGCTCATGCCCACACTGGGCTGTAGGGTCTGCTTCTCCTCACTATGGCACTCAGCAGAACTCAGTCCCCCACGATTTGTGGTGCTGTGTCATCCTCATTTCCCTCCGACTCCTGCTTTAGTAATATCCTGACCCCAAACTCTTCCACCTGAAAGCCATCCACCTGGTGTTCTCACTCACCTATTACTGTGCAGTTTTTCTACATTTCTGTTTTGTACATTTCTGTTTCTGTGGGTCTCAGAACAAAACTTGTAAATAAGCACAGCTTTACCTCCCTATTTCCCTCTCAGTTCTCAGAGTGTTCACTAGTTTGCTACTCAGTAAAATGAAACCCCTTTGCACTCAAAAGAGCAGGGCAACATCATTGATGTTGGACATCAAATGACCAAGATACCAGATGCCTGTTAGGAAACAATCATATCTAGACAGCCATATAGTCTGTACCCATCTATACTCATGTTTTAAAGGAAGACAGGACAAGCCAGTGAGATAGAAACATGGAAGTCTCAATAATTAACAGCTCTCCAAATGATTCCCAGAGCTATAAGTGAACAAACCCCTCTCACAAAGTCATGCAGGTATATGCTCTGTCCTAAAGTAGGTGGTGGAGAGGGGACAAAGATTTGAGACACATGATTTTGACAAAGATTCTTTCATATTTTTAAGATGTGTTTTGCTCTCTATTATGGCTGCAAAATTTTATAAATGTACTGTAGCCCCAATTGAAATGGTGTGTACACATGGGATTTCATGCTCTCTTTCTCTTAAAATTAATTTCATATAGAAGTTGTTTTTACCCTTAATTTCAACAAAATCAAGATTTTATTCAAATTGCCACTTAAAATAAACCATTCACTAAATGTTTTCACTAAAGTCAGGGTAAACTGACCTTATTTTAAAACAGTAGGACACAGTGTCCTAGAAATAAAAATCTTTCCTCTGTCAAAAAGCTGAAAAATCGGGGGATGTTGCAGCTTACAAGTAAGCACACTGCCATCATTGAGTAGCTAAATCTAAATTAAACTCATTCACCACCTAGTTTAAATGGGAAAGACAAGAAGATGGAGGAATCTGAAAGAATTATTTTTCCTAATTTGGCAGCTCTCTGCACCAACATATAAGTTAGCCCAAGACCCAGCTTATACCACTTTTTGAGGCACATAAAAGAGAAGAAAATGACTACATAACAAACTCAAACCACCTTTCCTGAGCTCTCCAAGGTTGTAGCTGAGGATCCAGCAGAATTAGTCCCAAGCCATTATGCACTAGCTGCACTTTTGCATACATTAAGCCAGCCAAAGCTTTGGAGAGTAATATACTTCTATCAGTCATTCATAGCATCATAATGGCAGTAATTTAACTCCTTTGGGCTCTCTGTAAGATCTTTGCAAAAAGCAAGTGGAAGAAAGTCTATGGCTGCTGCCTCAGGCCTTCTGTGGGTGTTAAATACATGTAGGCAAATAGCTGACAAACCACATATTCAAACTAGCATATGCATATATGCATATTTATCCGTTTTACTGAGGTTTGTGTAGGATTCGTTTTTACTTGGTCAAGGAAAAGTATTCTTTCTTCCCTCTGTTAGTCCTTCAACCATTCATTGTCAGAATCTAGCACCCTGAACTCTACTTGGTGTATGTAGAATAATGAGAATGAGAGAAGGAATATACATAGCTACCATGTGCATGTACCACTTGTAGGGTCAGTTCTCCAGCATCTCCAGTTCTCCTCTGCATCTGGTGCCTTTTGGCCCAGGCAACGAGCACTGTTTTCAGCAGCTCCACCAGAGCATCTCTTTACTCCCGTATAAGCCCCTGTAGTTAAATACTCTCAAGGACAGTGGGGATGGACAGCCGTTGTCATCGGGAAACTGAAATACAGGGTAGCTATCAGCAGAACTGTGGTCTCTACAGAGTGGTCTTTCTGAGATCGCAGCAGAAAGGAGAGCTCCTGCACACCTGAATCTCTGCAGGAGTGGGTGGTCACCACAGGTAACCCTTATATGGGAGATGGTGCTACAGCTTCAAGAGCAAGCATGGAAGAGTCCTAGGCTCATGACCATGTGGTAAACTCTCAGGCCATTTTTTTCATCTGTCTACAAGTATCTCTTGCTCAAATAGTATTATGATGATAAACAATTAGAAGTATAGGGGGCTGGAAAGGTAAAGGATTCCTTCCATTCCCAAGGAATCAGGAACAAGGCCAAAAGAACTTAAAACTACTGGAGTGTATTTCTCAAGTTCATGTGTTCAGGACTCCTACCTGGACTGAGAGCTCACAAAGGTAAAAGCTGGTGCTGTTCCACTGAAGATGAGACAGGAATCCTGGCTCCTATTCTTCATTCTTACCTTTTCATGAAGGTTTTCATTTACTAGATATTTGGCATTTGTGGTACCTTGTCTCACTCTTTTCTTTCCTGTCTGCCCTGAGCTTATTCCAGCACCCAGGTAGCACTAATAGCCAGGTCTCGAGTATATTTGCCCCATTTTATTATGTGCCGAGATGGGCTCTGCAGGACCCCCTGCTCATTCTTGTATTGGATGTGATCAGCAGTCTTTCGAGCTCTTCAGGCTAGTGGTGACCTGTCCCACTTTGCTTCTTGCTGCAGTGGTGAGAATAACTCCTACCTTACTTAGATTTAATAAAGTCAGACTTGTTCTTACCTCCCTGCTGCTGCTCCTTGGCTGCTTCCTCTCTCTTATTGACCCCAGCTGGTTCATCTTCAGCAGGTACCTCCTTGCTGTCCCCTTCTCCTTTCCTTCTGTTCCCAGTCCTGCCTTTCCCCAGCCCCTCCCCTCCTCTTCTGCAATTCTGCTCCAAAGTATAGTTAGCTGCATACATACGGAAATGAAGACAGCATTTCCTTTTATCTAGCTTTTGCCTATCTTTCAACTGATGTAATCTTTTCAAAGAGGGCTACCATGCACTATATTAACACCTACAGTTATGTCATACTTGCATCTAATCATCTAACACAATGGGCTCTGAACTTTGATTTGAAGTGTTGCTTAATTATTTAATAATAATTAAGTACTTTTGACACTGGAATAATTTAATCAACTTTTCCCCCATCCCTTATATTTATGTATATACACATACATATATACAGGGAACCCATGGCCAAACTTATCTTCCAGATGCACCCTCTTAGCTGAGTAGAAAATCAGTCCAGCTAGTGGTCAAAGCTTATTCTTTGCTTCTGTGGAGGTTTCTTAAACTTACTCATTTCTAGTATCTCTTTCAAGTCACAGGATTATTCATCTTGAACTTTCTTCAGCTTTCTAGTTCTCATTTTTAAATTGGATTTCTCCCCCTGATATATTCCACGAAACTTGCAGTAACTTTTGTTCTGAGTGGCCTTCCTGCTGTGTTCCCACCTATCACTCCAGTAAGGACAGTTCAGCAGAGGTCCTTTCAGATCTGGAGAGTGCACATAGCAGTCAAGGTCTGCTGCATACCGACTGCCTTGTACTGGCACCCAACCAGAACCTGTGGTGCTCACAGCTGCTGCACCTTTTTTGCCTACAGCACATTCTGAATTAGCATGTACTGAAAATATTCATTTCACAGATGTTCAGCTTCAAATTCCACTGTTTGGAAGACAGACTCTATTAGAAAAAGAGCCGATTTTAAGGAGAGTCTTCCCATGGACAAAAGGAACTTTTTACTGAAGATCATACTTTGCTTTCTTTCTGGAGTGGTCTTTGATAGAGCAAAATGTCATTATGTGGAAAAGATGATTTAGTTCATATTAATTACTGCTGTGTGTGTCTTAGGTCATGCTCACGCTTCCAGTCAGTGTACTAGCCCTGAGGTACTTAGAAAAGCCACATGTAGGATGTGAACAGGGTCACCTGCCTATATTACAACCCATATATTAAACAGAATTGTGGTCGGGTGGCTACTGATACCATATTTTGTATCCTCAGTTTCTTGATGTCCTTTTGGGATAAAATCCTAAAATAACAGAATTAAATGGTTTTTTTGCCATTGATTTCAATGGAATCAGTATTTCACTTCCAGTTTTTGCTTTGCCTTTGGTGCAAGGCTACAAAATCTCACACTGGTCTGAAGATGTCTTTTTCCTTTCTGTTGCAGAGCATAAATTTTACTTTTACCTTCATCACCAGGACAGACATTACCAGGAGCTACCTTTTGGACAGAAGGAACATGAAAAGAACTGCAAAATTCTAGCTTGATGAATGCTTGCAAGGAATATTTTCAAATGTGTTTTTCCTCAAGGTTGCTGTTTCTGTGTGCACTGGTTGTTCATTTTATTCAGACAGCACCTGTCTCATTATTTTTTAAAGAGTTCTAGTAATCCATAAACTTAATCTAGAAAAGAAAACATCCTTTGGTTAAGTACTGTGGTAGAATCACAATACTTTTTTGACTATTCCTCAGGTATACACACTGAAGCATTTTCTTCATTATATATATAAATAATATCCTCTCTGCTTTGCCTTGGTCTCCTTCCTCCCTTTTCCTAGTTTTGCAGATAACGTTTCTTTCACTTCTTAAGAATTTCCTTACTGTTCTTACAGTGAAAATTCTTCTAACTTCAGCAGCTAATATGAGCAGCCTGGAATTTAAGGCCACCTCAGGAGCAGAATTCTAGAACTTGTATACTGGAGGAAGTATAGGGACTAATGTGTGCTTGCAGCCCAGAAAGCCAACTACATCCTGGGCTGCATCAAAAGAAGTGTGGCCAGCAGGTCGAGGGAGGTGATTTGTCCCTCTGCTCTGGTGAGACCCCACCTGGAGTACTGCATCCAGCTCTGGAGTCCTCAGCACAAGAAAAACATGGACCTGTTGGAATCGGTCCAGGAGAGGGCCATGAAAATGATCAGAGGGCTGGAGTACCTCTCCCTGTGAGGACGGGCTGAGACAGTTGGAGCTCTTCACCTGGAGAAGAGAAGGCTCTGGGGAGATGTTATAGCAGCATTCTAGTACGTAAAGGGGACCTACAGGAGGGATGGGGAGGGACTCTTTCTCAGGGAGCGTAGTGATAGGACAAGAGATGATGGTTTTAAACTGAAAGAGGGTAGATTTAGATGAGGTATTAGGAAGTAATTCTTCACCATGAGGGTGGTGAGACACTGGTAGAGATCGCCCAGAGAAGTGTTCAAGGCCAGGCTGGATGGGGCTTTGAGCAACCTGGTCTAGTGGGAGGTGTCACTGTCCCAGACAGGGAGGGGCTGGAACTCAATGGTCTTTAAGGCCCTTCCAACACTAACCCAGAAGGTTAAGTAACCACAGATAACATAGTGCTCTTTTATTTAAGGCCCCGTGCCAGCTTGGTTTGCGGCTCTGAACGTCATGAGACACCGATGACAGACAGGCACATAATGTTGAACTTTCTCTTTGTCTGTAGTTAAAAATGGTTTATCTTTGCTTCTGCTGTCAGCTTTTGTACTCTGCATCCACACACTATATGTGCTACTGTGTAGGGGATGAGAGAGGATGGTCCAGGTGAGACACGATGGGAACTTACTAGTTAAACCAAACCCAGGATATGTGCCAAGAGAAAACGGGGAACTTGGTGCCGTTGCTGCTCAACTATCAAAACAACCTTGAGAATCTGACCTTCAAGGTAGAAAACAACAAAACCCAGGGTGCAACAGGGTGGGAAGTCACTGTTAGCAAAGGCGGAACATGAGCCTGGTGAGGCTCACTGCATGTGCTGGCCACGCATGCAACAACCCTAGCTGGTACTTTTCTGCTTGATCCGGTGCAGGATATAAGGGTGACTGTCTGGGACGGAGTGTGAGAGAGACGTGAGTGCACTTTGAAGATACAGGGGACACCCTGAAGGCTGTGTGCCTACCTCCCTATATTGTATTGATGTGGCTTCTCATTGTCCTGTTGCTTGGTGGTGTGCTATGATCTCTGGGTTGGTAAGACTCTCCAAAGTAATATTTGGGATGTTTTGGAACTGCTTATAAGTCTTCCCAATAAAACTACGTTAACTGTCTGTCTTTGTGTGAGCTTGTGTTTGTACATTGGAATGTCTCTAAAAGAACCTGTTAACAGCTACTAAGTTTGGTGCTATTTCCCAGCTTTTTGGTGGTTAATATTTGCCATGAAAGGGCACTTGGCTACTCCAGGAATGAAAAATGCAGGCACAAATACTCCCTTTCTTTTTTAATTAGGAACACTGGAATGGACCTGTTGACTTTTGCTTCTGGTGTTGCTTCTGCCTACTGGGATGATCACTGGTGTTGGGAGCTGAGTATCTGTCTCAGCCATGGTGTCCTCAAAGGCAGTGGCCTGCCTTCCTCTTCTCTGGGACAGCACATCCAGCACCATCAGAGGAATAGAGGATCTTTCTCATGAGTCTTCTTGGGTTCCTCCTGTTTTCTTCCTATTCTGTGAGAGAGGAGAGTGAACAGGTTCTGGTTGGGTAACTAATGCAAGGCAGTAGCCACAAAGCAGGCCCTCTGCTGACCAGTCCTTACTTCAGTGACAGTCAGGAACACAGCAGGAAGGCCACTCAGGGAAAAAGTGACCCCAAATTTCTCAGAGCATAATATCAGGGGAGAGATCCAATTACAGAGGGGATTGAGCAAGCAGTTCTGTGGATATTTGGCTGTTGGCTGGGGTAAACCCACCAAAATAGTGGTGTGAATAGCACCTTGATGATGTTGTGTGACGTCTTTTCACTTGTATGGGTTAAGGAGAAATTTTTACACCTTGGACTGTCTTCTGTCTGAACTTACAATGAATTGCAAAAACTCATGGGAAAAAGAACAAAGGAAACGCTCTTATTACATCTGGCACAGCAAGCCTTCAGTTGCATTTCCATACATAATAAGATTCACTTATTTTCTTACTACAGAACCTTTAATTCTTAGGACAGTAGAGATACTTGGCTATGAGCAGAATTTACTGTAATATATTACAAAACAGAATATTTTGATTCCTTACTTTTATGAAATGTTCTGGTGTGCTCAAAAGTAGCAATTTTTTTGCTGCTAAACTGCTACAGAGTAGCTCAATCACTACTGGAGACTGAAATAATCATATATACATATATATACATGCACATACAATTTTCCAATGGAAGGTCTCTTCCCTGCAGCTGATGGGAAAAAAAAAACAACCCAGAGATGTAAGGAGAAAATTTTCATGAGTTCAGCAGAGTTGTAAGACAATAAAATTAATTGCTTTTATCATATTTAGCAATTAGATGACAGTTTAGTTTGCTTAGAACTACTGAGACCAGAAAGGAGTTTTCCACCTTAGTAAAAAGCCAGATTTTTAAGTTCTCTCTTTAGAAATGCAGCACTCCCATAACTGCAAGTGCTGAACTGTTTACAACCTGGGTCCTTGTGGGAGAATTTCAGTGTAACGACTCATTTAGCTGTGACCTGTGATGGCTAAGGAACAGGCTCACCTTCCTTTTTGCCACACCTTGCACACCATGGTGTACTCTACTACAGAAAGGTGTGGTGGGCTGCTGGAAGCAGTAGTGAAGTCACTGCAGCTAAAAAGACCTGAGATCAACTAGTAACACCCATTAAATGTCAGTGCTAGAGTTTGCAAGTCTCTAAGAAGTGTCATGAACACACAGACAAGCAGTATTTCCTGAGCTCTGAAAGTAATTTTCCTTTCAACACTCTTACAGTCCTGGCATTTATAATGTTTCTTTTGGTACTGAAGTTGTGGATAGAAGAATGCAAGAATGTCTGTGCATATTTAAGATATTAATCCCAGATTATTTTAAAAAGTCAGCATTTAGGTAGCATTAAAGAAGAAAAAACTAATGAAGTGGTTTGGTTTTGGTGTTTCTGGTCATGAACTAATCATGCAGTGTTTCATTTTCTCCTCTTAATCATGGTGATTCTTTTACAAAGAGCAAAGTAATCCAATCATCTAAATATGAGATAATTTTATAGATTTACCCTCTAATTTACTTGTAGGTCAAGTTTGTGTTGGCTGAAATGATAAGTAATGTACTATATTGCCAAAAGCTTTGAAAAACAAAATGTACTACCATCTTTCTCATCTGAAACAGTAGCTCTCTTACAGTGTTTTTGAGAACCAGAGCATTTTCAAAACTCATACCTCTAGCAGAGTTGAAACAGAAGTTATCTCTAAGTACAAAACCACAACATCTATTTCATCGAATCCAGCCAAATACCGATTGTAGTTAATTCTGTTATGCTGACAAACTGATCCCTGACAGCTTTCAAATCCCACAAATAAAAAGCATTAACCTGTCTTCTGAAACCTCTAAACTGGTTTGAAACCTGTTCTCTTGCCTTTACTCAAGCGAAGGCCTTCCTCAATGTCTAACAAAGTCAGGAGTGCTGTGCTGGACCCATCTTTGCCCCCGAAGTGAAGCTGCAAGCACTGAGATCTTCAAAGAGGATTTGCCAGTATGGGGGTTCCCCAATGTGGGGAAAAGTGGAAGAATCAGGATTTCCTGATTTCTGTTCCCTTGACACTCCTGAAATGCAAAGGAGTCTTTTCCTCAGGATGGTTGTAAGGAGGTGACACCTCTTTCTGTAAGGAGGGTGTAACATGCTTTTTCCCTTCCCACCTCTATTGCTTTCTGCATTATCACCTGTTTTTTCTCTCTGGTGGCCCAGGCACAAGCATATAACTATACTTCTCATTTTCTTTGGTTTTGCTTCAAGGCCTTTTGCAGGTTTTACTGCCAAACTCTCACTTGACTGATGTGTCTCTGCTCTTCCTGCATGAAATGTGTTCTTGTAGGAGTGGTTGGCAGGCACTGGGAGCCTAGATAGCTCTGAATTGTTTGATACTAGAGGTAGTGGGTATTAAACATAATTAATCTCCCTTCCTCCATTAGCCTTTCCCTTTTACCCATCTAATCATGCTGGTGTTCTATTTGTGTAATTCAGTTACCCAGTCCCTGCTATGTGTCTTTGTAAGCTGATGTCTGGATGAGGCACCATCAGAAAGCGCTATTCAGTCAACCAGGAGACCACAGTGGGCAATCACTGTTCCTGGGCAGACAAACAGTCTATCTGCAGCTCTGCTGAACACTGATGTTGTCGAAGGTTCAGCTGGGTTACAGCAATTTTTGCCCTAATCAGGATGCTAACTCTAGGGTTTCCCTAGCAACAGGAGTCATAAGTCCAAAGTGACATCTTATTTCTACTAATCTTTTATTTCATTTTCGGTAGGTAATTGCAGGTAAATCCTCCAGCAGTGTTCTGAATCAGGTTGAAGTGGTCAATACATTTCATTCTGCTGTCTGCAAATAGGAGTATATTAGGCAATGGTGTCAACAGACTTTTATCTAAGGCACTTAATATGTGTATGAATAAATATTCTCTGAATAGGTAGGTGCTCTTTCTTTGTAAAATTATGACATACACCAGCAATGAAATATCAGATTTTTCAATTACATGACTAAATAGAAGTGCAGTTCACATTACTGGGGCTGAGGTGTACCATTTAGATAAGAGATCTGAAAATCAAATCATATGTCTCTGTAGCGCTGTGGACCTCCCTGTCACTCATGTGGTTTCATCCCTGTTACTATTAGCACAAAGAACAAAAGAACAAGGGCTATTTAATTCCCCTTTTCTTTCTCACCAGCATCAGCTAAATAGCACCCTCAGTCTTTGAATGCTGTAAAAAAAATTGGAAGCAGCAGTTAATGTTAGATGGGAGACTTACAGAACATTTGCAAACATCTGGTAATAATTGCGGGAGTGAGTTGTTATAAAGGAAAGCACAGCACTGCTCATTCTGCATTTCAGCTCTCTGCCATGCAGTTGCCTTTTGAAGGAAGCACTTTGCAATATCTGCACTGGTTCCAATTAGTTTCTTGTGAAGCGTCAGGTATAGATTGAAAGACTCTGTCTTGCTCTCTGGGTGATAGCGAGCAGTTGTGAGCAGCTGTGCTAGGACTAAATATCTTGCAGTCACATGAAGAGGATGTAGGATTTTTTTCCTGTGTTGTCCATAGCATGGGAACTCCTGTTCCTTGCTAGGACTAACAAAGCTTGGCTTTGTCTGGAAGACTTGACTTTGATAAGGCAGAGGAAGCTTTCACGAGGAAATCACTTAAAAAGACACACGATGGTCTGGTGTAAGCAGTTGTTACTTTTCAGAGTATTGAATAATCATTCCCTTTCTTTTTTTATGAGAGATAGGTTTGTTTTTGAAAGGGCAAATCAATCTTGATAGACTCAATACTTTTCACTTTGTAGATTTTTTTCAAGGAGTAGGAGCCTTGGTGAGGTGATTTTAAAAGTAAATTGAAAGACAAAGAAACAGAGAAGCAGGAGAAATCTTAGTATTCATCTTACTACTAACTAAAACGAGGAGTTTGTCCAAAACTGATCTCTGCTAATTGCATTAGAAAAAGGCAATAAAACCATTTCCCTTTATTGGTCACTGATTTGCAGCGAAGGATGAGTTTTGAATTTCCTGGATGCTATTCAAGGGGATGAGGGAGGAGCAGGGGGTAGAAAAGAGAGGGTAGGGAGTAAAGGACACAGAGCTTGTACTTCTGATCATCATGGTCTTCCAGGAATAGAAGTAGCACATTTCAAGCTGCTCGCTGGTTGCTTTCAGCAGCGGGAGTCCCCTCCGGCATTTATGTCTCAAACACTCCCTTTGGCTGCTCAGCCTGAGACTTAATAAGCAAGGACACAAGCTACTAACAAAAGTAGAAATGTTCCACTTATTATTCAATCTTAGAGCAATACTTAGAGCACTTTCTTTGTTTATTTAACACAGGTAAATGTAGTGCAGGCAAAGCCAAAATAGCAGATACATCAATCTGCTGTACAGCAGAACATTTTTCATACAAATCTCAGGCATATGCCTGGGTTGTAGCACAACCAGTGAGTAGCTGCCTGGAGTCTCCCCTGCTAAAGGTTCAGGCAGTCTGTTTAGTTTGTCTGAAGCTGCCCAGGCTTCCTCTAACCATCTTTTTATCTTTTTTTTTTTTCCCATACACATTTGGATTCCCTCACATATCTGCTTCCCAACTAACTCAAGCAGCTAGAAGAAGCATGCAAACCCAACCCACGGTTTTCTATTAAAGAGTACAGAATAGAAAAGCATCATGCTGGAAAGGACATCAAAATGTCATCTGATCCTTTCCCCTATTCAAGATAGGATCAGCTGCTATTTGAGAAAGACGGATCTTTCTCAAACTTGTTCCTAAAGATCTCCAAGAATATCTACTTGGAAAACTCTCCAATCAATATAGTCTTAACCCTTATAATTCGCAAACTTTTCCAGCATTTAATCTGATTTGGTGGTTGGTTTCTTTTTTTGTTGGTTTGGGATTTTTTTGGTGTGTTTTGTTTTGGGTTTTTGTTTCATTTTGTTTTTATTGAAATGTAATCCATTATTTCCTAACCTTTCCTCACAGGGGAACTTGTTTTACATATATCTCAGTATCCTCTTTCAGGCCTCTCTTCTGGAGACTAAGAATTATTTAGTCAGTCAGTTATTAGGTCAGTCTTTCCTGCATCCACTTTTCTAGACCTCTGATCATTCTTGTTGCTCTCCTATGGACTGTTTCCACTTGAACTGTTTCCACTCAGTAGAATGGAAAAACAAGTCTCCATCATGTTTTATTTTTCTAGGATATCATGAAGAAGCTTTCTCTTAGTTGCTCAAAATTATCTTCTCCTAGAGGATCCTCCAGCTGGACTCCAGTGGGAAGCAGTCTGCAGGGTCAACCTGCTCATAGAGCTTGGTCTGTGGGGCCCTCTGCAGAAACTAACAGACCCTGCAGGAGTCAAATAGGCTGGCTAATGGTCCCTAATGTAGGCAGTGAAATTTGCTGTCATATATATATATCAGCACTGATGCCCAGCTGTAGTCATTTTACAGTGCCCTGCTTAATTGTGTCAGCTAGAGAGCCGTCACAGAAAGAGCAGAGCAGATGCCCATGATGGGCACAGTGAGGAGGCAGAGGAGAGGGAAAGCCAAGCATATTCCTTGTTTCTGAGCGCTCCCAGGGACAGAACTGTGTACAGGAGAGCCTTTTCCTCGGGGCAACTGGTCCTGCTTACAACCATGTGAAATTCAGGGACAAAATAACTGGTCTGTCAAGAAATTTAGCCAGTGGAAGCACAGGCAAGCAGATACCAAAGGACCTTTGTACTCTCTAAGGTCATCAGTAGAGTCAGACTTTTCTCACAAAATTGTTTGTACATCCATGTCTCATTTGGGCAAAAAAAAAGGGAAACATTCCAATCTGAAGGAACAAAGACTTTATTTGATTTGCTGGTTGCTGTCTTGAAAGGCTCTTGTCAGCCTGACTTTTGCCTAGGGGGAGAGAATTGCCATGGTGTGAGGCTTCCAGGCAGATGGCTGGAAGCAAGCGCCAGGCTCAGCGCCTCCCCGTCAGCCCAGCTGTAGCTCCCAGATTTGAAGGATCTCACGCTCTTTGCCTCTAGGTAGAAAACGTGAATGATAAGAGCCTGCCAGAAATGTCAGCTCCCAGCTGCGTGACAATTCCTCCCCAACACAAATTTAAAATAAGAGTCAGGTAAAATTGGAAATTTTCAAATAAATATTGTCTGGTGGACAATTATTAAAAGGGCATTTTCCACAGAAAAGAATGACATCCTTTCCACATTGACAGGAAACCATCAACCATTTTTGCTCACTGGTGCCTCAAAACCTTTCAGTTATTTTCCAGATGCTCTTTTCTCATCAATGAGCTGTTGCCTATGGTTCTCTCTTGTGACCCACTCACAGCCTCTCCTGTGAGCCTTGTCCTGCTAACTCCACCTGCCCATTTTCCCTGCTATCCTTTCTCCTCTTGCCAGTGCTTCTCTGCTTTTCCAGCAAGAGGAAAACAGGAGCAAACAGCAGAACTTACTGAACAGAGTTAACTTGATATTAGTGTCTGCAAATGATAGCATTGCCAGCTCTGTAATGCCAGCTTTCACGTTTCTTTCTTAATTCTTTTGCTCTATTCAGAGTTAAAATTTGTTAGGTCTCTTATACTCCCTTATTTATGCAGTGTCTTGTATTTTGACATTTCAGCTTCAGCAGGAGACTCTAAACCCACTGGGAGCTGAAGAAAGGGAAAGCGAGGAGGGAAGGTAAGGAGAAGAGGGAACTCTAAGGAAGCTGTAGCTCACAGCTACTTCAGTCCTGGCCATATATATGTTCCCACTGCCAGAACGTGTTTACTGCTGGGATATTTGGGTTCTACCATCACAACTACACCTTCCTGGGTACTCTGTCTGGCTTGGCTGCAATTTACTGCCAAAACCACAGGCAACCTGCTGTACTGACCCCATGTCACTATTCACATCCATTTACAATTATTGACTGGCACTTAGGTAGATGTTGAACTCCAGTGCTGTCCTGTCAGCTCAGCAGGAACTCAGCTAACATCCTGAGACATCATACAATTCATCACCTGCACCGATGCATCTGCCTGCTTTTTGCCCTGCTTGCCAGCACTAACGCTCCTGGAGTGGAATCCTTCTTTAGTGAGAAATAAAACCCCAAGTCCTGTACCCAGCCAGCAGTTGCAGGTGGAGTGGGTGCCACGCTTTTCCTTCAGATTCTCTCTAAATCTAAATCACCTTCTCTGCGCCTCCTGCTGACATCTTCAGTAGGAATCTTTAATGTGTGCACTGCAGGCCTCACCTTCTGTATTTCTACATCTGTATGTGTGTTTATGTCAGGTCAAGTAAAGTGACATCCATCTGGGGAGGCAAGTGCCAAACACAACTAGCGCGTTGGCTGGCTCTCGCTCAGGGGCCGGAGGGGTGAGCAAAACCAGTGCATGAGCATCGGTTCCATCCCCTATACATCCAGCTTCCTGCAAACAATTGACTGCAGGAGTCACCGCTTTCTGCCAGCGAGCAATACCCTGTTACCAGTAATTGCAAAAGCCATTAATAAAAGAGGGGAAGGGGGGAAGAAAGACACAAAAGGGAATAAATACTGTACATAGCCGGAAGGCTTTTCCCTCCCACACATATGATTCACTGTTGTTCCTTGCCTCACATGGGAAAATGTTGTCCTGCTGAATATGTACCTTAAAGGCAACTCTGCCTCAGAGACATCACATATGCATATTGATAATATGCACTTTGTAGTGCCTAGAGATGTTTTTAACGAGGCTTGCTGAAATGTACCAACAACTTTCTCTCTTCTCCTTCTGTGTGCCACAGATGATTTTTAAATGTGTTTCCTGGTGGTCTTTATCCCTTGTGAGAAAGCAAAAGGATGGCACAGACAATAATTCAGGATGGCAGGAGAGGGGAGAAATGGCTTTCCATCCTCCCCAGTCACACAGGTTGATGTGGGCACAGGAACCCCAGTTCCCTTGAAACCTCCACATAAGATCTCAAGTCTTTCCACACAGTGACTGGAGAAACACACCAAGCACTGCCTAAACAGACTACAGGGAGAAGGCCAGGAAAGAGGCCACTCTGCCAGTAACAGGGTGGGTGCAGACCACTGCACATAAGTCACACACCATTATATTCCTCTCATTAACCTTACTACATGATTGGCAGAAGTCAGGTGATGCTTTCTTGTGATCTCAACGTGGTGGGAAGAGCAGTGACATGTACACCAAGTAATTCCAAGCATAAGCTTCTGGTCTCCCATTGTGTAAGCCTTTTAAACTAACACTATTCAATTAATATAATTTATTTTCAATAGCTGCCTCATGCTGTCATGAGCAATGGAGATTCAGAGACATTTGAAACATGGCCACAGAAACTCTGAAATCCTGCACACATATAGTACTAATCTACCCATAAGATAACATTCTGGTCCCTTCCTACTAATGGAAAGTAGTAGACTCCACTGCATTCATTCTCTGTAAAAGGTAACATAGATGCAGTGCCTGCTCCAAAGTGTGGAGCAAAGGAGCAAACCTGCAGTGCCCATCAGCACACCATTGCAGTCTTATGCTGCCCAAAGCTACTGAGAAAGGTATGCTTGGTGTCAGGCAGGCAGCTGTCTGAAAACGGGCAGGAGGAGAATGACTTTCCTTGCCCAGTACAGCGTTCAAAGGAGGGGAAATGAATGTCATGATCCACACACCTTAATGCCCAGCTACCTGGGGGGTATGCTGCCAGTCATCACCAGTAGTGTACCAGATGCTTAATCTCCCTTTCACATACCTAAAGCAAACAGTGTGTCTATACTGCACTTAAAAGAATTACATAAACATATAGTAGCAACCCTGAAATGATTTTGTTGAGGTTACAGGATCAGATGTTTGCAGTGGGGTAAATTTGCAGTAGTGTTTCTGTTAGACTGTCCCCATTACCTGAGTCAGCATGTGCTCTAACCCTCCATCCAGGCAGCCAGGACAGAGATGGAGGAGAGGTGGAGGGACTCCCTCATTGAGGGAGACAGTTACACCAGGCAATGTTAACGGGATGCTGTGAAGCCTCCCCACTCCCTTATTTACCCACAGCTCCACACCCTTTCTTAAAATTTTTGGTCTAGCCTTGATTGTAACTGCTGAACCAATATAGATAGGGTGCTTCAAATATCTTACAAACAGCTGCTGTGATGCTGTGATAGATTCCAATATCACTCCTGGTTGGGGGTGGATATTGGAGAACTTGCTTAAAGTAATAGTTCCAGAAATGAAACATAATGATGCACTCCTGGCTGAAACTCCCCTACTTTAACAAAATCAGTTATTGTACATTGTACAGCTTTGTGTTGTGGGCAAAATCAGATTTATCTGTATATTTTAGCAGGGTATTTTCCTCTTATCTGAGAAATCTTCTTCATGCTGACCCAATTTAGAAATTTAGAAAATTTCAAATACAATTTAAAATATTTCTGAAAGACAGAATCCTTCCTTCCTTCCTTCCTTCCTTCCCTCATCTACCAAATTAAAAAAAACTTTTCTCTACTGAAATAATCTTTTGGGATTTCCACTTTTTATTAACATGTCACTGCTGATGATATTCTGCTTTCTAGGTCTACCCAAATCCACAGACTTCATTACTAAAAGAAAGGAAGTTTGTAGGTAACCTCAGATAAATTATCATAGTCAGCATCATGAATGTACACAGATCCATTATAATATGATTTTCACATCAAAATGTCTTTGGGGGAAAGCAGATTCTTGCTTGAAATGAGCATACACAAGTGGAACATATACACAGAGGCACATTCCAGCCTTCATCAATTGTGAAAGTGCAGAGACTGCTGCCAGTAAAAATAAAAAATTAGGTAATGATTCGTCTGCAAAATTTGGTGGAGTTTGTAAGCCACCATGCCAGCATACAGGTTTCATTACAAAAGACATCAGCTGTCTGGGCCAGGACCCTGAATAACTATGAAGTTTTATAGAGAAGAATGTTCTGTGGATACTGACAAAAACAAGGGGCTCCCTGGGAAATTGTCAGTGGTGTGAATGATTGAGGGAGTGGAGCCAACCCCAGTGCTCCAGCTCAAGCACAGTGTCTAAGTATCCCCACTTTGTATTCCCCACCTTGGTATAATTTCAAATGCCATTTGCCCCTAAGTTTCCTCTGCTTTCTTCTGTTTAAATTGGGGGGAATATCATCGAGATGGTTTTCTCTGCAGTATTTTTAAGAGGAGATAGGTGCTTGGTTTCAATTTTGAATATAGTCTCTCAGTAGACTGTGTATGCATATTCTGCAAAATATACTTCAGCTCTCATAGAATGTATTCATTTGAGTGTTATCCAGTATCAGCTCGTTTATATCCCTGCAGATATATGGAGAGTTTCCCAGCCTTGAAAGCAAAAATCAAGAGACGAGAATTGGCAGCTCTTGGCACTCATTTGGGTGAGAGTTTTTCCTCTTTTTTGCACAGGTCTATATTATTCTTATCCTTTTAGAATTCATTCTTTTATTTTGGGGACCGCTGGAGGCGAAGCTAAGGAAGAAAACCAGAAGCCTTAAGGTAGTGACTCAAATAAGAGCGTTTACACCTTCATTTTCTTCGTGTGTTAAAACAAGATGGGTAGAATGAAGGAAGGCAAACACAGCTTGGGAAACCCGTAAATGCTCACTGGGATGAGGAATTTTCTGGCTGAGACACGGTCCCTTCCTTTTGTTACTGGGGTCACCAGTGATTGTCACACAGGTGTGATCCCAGGGAAGGAGAGGGGTGAAGGGCTGTGCTTTCTGCGTGAAGGATGGCACCCATGGACAATGGATGTAGGAACAGGATGTGGGGGAAGGCAACTGAGAGAAGGACCCAAGGATGGAGAAGGGGTTTCTTTGAGAAGGATGGGGACAGTATGACTAAACAGAAAGAAGGGGTATTGTAAATCAAGGTCTGCTGGTAAAGAACAGATGAGTGTAAGCTAGCCATGAATAAATGCAGGTTGGAAATTAGGAGAAGTTTTCTCACTTTAAGAGCTGTAAGCTCTGGAGCAAACTTCCAATTTGAATAGCTATAGTGGTACTTACCACTTAAGAAAGGTTGATGTATAGAGTAGAAAATGTTATGTTTTATGGTTACTGGAGGCAGTAAAGGACTGTGCCCTGTGGCCCACAAGATCCTTTCTTAGTCTGTGTTTCTAGTTAAATGAAGCCTCTGTTTGCTGCTTATCAAGCTGAGGGTATGTGAATGAGCATCTCAAAGGCACAGAAACCTTTCTGTTCCTCCTAGAGCTTCCCTACCAGCCGTTTCCTCCACAGCACAAACCTTACTGTAAACAGTAAAATGTGAGACTTGAAGAACAAACAAGCACACACCAAGGGAAAGGTTCTAAACAGTGAAACTCTCAACTGCATTGGTGCAGGTTAACAAGAAGGGCTGGATTCTGACATCCTCACTGTCTGTCTACCAGAAAAAGCATTACTTGTGACATAGAAAACTGTAACTTGGTGACAGGAGCTGACTCAATTACAAAATTCCTGTCAAATCTTCAAATAGAAACTACAAAAGGCGCATTTAAGGGTCAATGAACTCTATTCCCAAGGGCTGGGCAGAAGTGGTGTAACTCTAGAGAGTATCACTCTTCATTTCTAAGGCAAGCAGGCCCAAGAAAATTGTGACATTTCAGATAGAAAGCTTTATCACAGGTTTTTAGCACCATTCCAGTGGGTTTTGGTACAGTTGAAATCCAAAGTGAGCCTGCAACTTGGTTTCTAGTTTCTAAAGACCACTTCATCTTTTGGTAGTAAATATCATTAGTCTTAGCACTAATAATCAGAGGTATTGGAATTGCGTGATCATTATATTATCTTAATGAAGGACAGATTTTTAGGAAGATAAACTGCAGCAGAATGAGCTGCAGCAGAAGCTGCCTGATTGACAGGAAAAGCATTTAGACTGTTTTCTTATTTGTTTCATTTTATGTTAAGGTGAATGGGCATGCTGAAGTAAATATAAAAGGCAATGAGCCAGAGGGAAAGTAGAAACACAAACACACTGCAGTTGGAAATACCAGGGTGTGCGTGCATGGCTCCTGGGCACCATTATGAACCTGCACCCCAGGACTACAGGTCATCCCAGGAATAGTCTCTGCTTGGAGCATGTGGTGTCATCGGTGAGGACTCGCATGTACTGCCATGTGGTACCATGTGGTTTTATTCTGATGGAGAAACCAGTAGCCTGGCAGGGGAATGCATTTGTTTTCCTCATACCCGTGAGGTTAGATCAGTTTTGGAACTGGAAGCTTGAAGTGGTTAGAATATATTGGATCTCCAAGGCTGACCAGGAAACTTGGGAAAGGTTTACCCCATGCCTCTTCTATTTGACAGTGCCAAGCCACAGGTATCAATGCCACAGTCACAACCATTGCCTTGAGCTCTCAGGGCTTTCTCTACGCTATTAAATATTCAATGAGCAGAGGGGCAATATCAAATAAGCAAGAATGATATGGCTGTTCTGATATGAAAGATGTGAAAGCATGAGCTACACGAGTCCCAGAGTACTCCAACCATGATTTTGTGGGTTGGAAAATGCCGCAAGACTGGGAACATCCTCAGTGAGCAGAGGAGGAGAGTCCTGCTGGGAATGCAGGGGAGCTGTGGGAGTGCTGCACTGGAATGGTGGGCTCCAAGGTGGTGAAGGAGGGAGGTTTGAGAAGTAACATCAGAGGAGAATGACGTACCAGAAGCAGAGGGAGAGGAAGCCATGGGAATACATTCTTCAGAACAGGTCTAATGATAGCGCATTTACAAAATAATGGCAATACTTTAGTCATTCTCTTGAACTGCTGTAGAAATACAGAGCAACATGTGCAGAACCTGGCTGGCAATGGAGCCAGCACAAAAACATTTAGTCAACTAGATGTTATCGGTTAAAAGTGGTGCCTTAAACCAGCAATCCTCTTTCACTTTACACATACCTTGGCATGCAAGCCATTTGTGTCATCAGCAAATGCTAAACCTGAAAACATTTAGCTTTTCTTTAATTCTATTCCCTGTTTTGTCTTCTTTGTCAGATAGGACACTAGGTGCTCTGGATGTGAAGCTTCAGGCCTGTTTCCTGAACATGCCACAACCAGCAGAGTTAATATTATCTTCCCGTGTCTCTTTTTCAGGGAAAAGAAAAAGAGAAGAACAAAAAAAAAAATCAAAGCACTCCCCCTCTCCTTCCCAACACCGGTGTGCGAAACTGAGAGAGAAAGCAACTGGTGTTGCCATAAGAGGGCACACTGCAGCTGTAGCTTCAACACAGCCCAGAAAATTTCTCCCAGGAATGAGAAGTGCCAGTTGCATCCCCTCTGAGACAGTGAGATGTTTGTGAAGTAAAGAAAGTGTAGGAGGCTTTCTACTAAGTTTTCCAAACGTTTGCTTGTCAGCTGGCTTCCCCCTTCCCACCCTGCCTCTCACCATTGCAGTCTTTCTTTGGATTGCTTTTAAATGAATGTTTTAAGGGTTGCAGAACTGTTAATGCATAAAGCTAGTATTTCTGGACACAGTTTTAATGGTTCTGTAATTTCTCTTGTTTAGTGTATTATGCGCAGGGAGCACATCACTGCTTTGAAAAGCGCACTGTAGTAAGTGAGCAGAAGACAGCAGGTACATGCAAAGACATCCTAGATTGGAGTAGAAGAGATGTAGATCTCTCAGAGTGTACCACAGGAACCATGTCAGCAGCATTTTTGCAATGAAGCTCAGGCTGTATATTGGTAAAAGATTCTCACACGATCTTTATCAGGACTGTGCACAAAACCAAGATAAAAGATCAAAGACCTGATGGATAAATGTGTAAATCAAGACAAGCAGATGTTCTTTGGTTAAAATTATATTAACAAAACTCCATGGTATTTGAAGGCCATAAACTTACTGTATACAGAGAAACTACATAACTCAATGGAAACAGGGCCTAGGAAAACAGAAATTAGCTGTGGCTACTACGAATCTGCTCCTGACTTCTGGAGCAAGAACAGCAAAGTCCTTTTACAGGTAGAATAGAAAAATATTAATACATGAACTGCAGGAAACAATCTCTCCCTGACAGAGGGGTACCTTGGGTGTACTCAGAATTTTTTTCCCTACTTAGTAACTTTAATAAGTACACAAGGAAGAGATTAAGAATAAATTACTTTTGTATTCAAATGGTACTTAGCCTAATGATAAAGGACTATTTTTTTTTTCCAATGGAAAATCCAAACATATTCTGTGTCATTCCTTTTCCTTTTCCTTTTCCTTTTCCTTTTCCTTTTCCTTTTCCTTTTCCTTTTCCTTTTCCTTTTCCTTTTCCTTTTCCAAAAGGTCTGGAAATGTATCACATTATTATGTGTGTTCATAACATACGTATTGAACGTAGAGTAAAAGTTCAATCTGTTGGAAGACTTCTTGTATCAGTAAGGCATTTCAGAAACTTGAAGAGAATATTCTGCAGATTATACCTGGTTTTAATGTGATCCTTGTTTCCCTGGCTGCCTCTTCACTGTTTCATTTTCCCTCTGCTCCCCAGGGCTGTTAGTTTTATCACCTTTCTATCCAATTGCCCTCTAGTTTGAGTGTCAGGCTTCTGGGACATGAAGCATTCTTTGCTATACCTCCACACTGAAGACCTGACCTCCAGGTTATCATAGTATCGTTAACTCCTAATAAGGATAATCTGACCTGCTGGTACAGAATTGCATGTAATAAAAAGTGATAAACATCTATGTCAAGGAAGAAAACTCACAGCCTTCCTAAAGAATTTGACAAGGCTATTACCACATCTCTGATTGCCAGCAATGCCACAGCTCCTGTTGCCAGCCTAGTTGTTATCAAGAAGATGAACTTCCTACTTTCAAGCATTATGCCAGTACTGTTCTATACCGGGGTGCCCTAAAAACACTTGGATAACACTTGCTGCTTGCAGACATCACATACTATTAGTACAAACTGCATGTTCCTTTCCTGTCCAGCTGACTGTGGCAGTGGTCAGACATCCCCTTGAAGAAGAGTTTAAGAGTTATTGGATTGCACTGGCATGTTGTCCCTTTGGTAACTCCTGAGCAAAGCTCCTAGGACTCATCAAATGAATGGTCTTCTAATGTTTCAGTGCAGACTGTTGGTTTGGTATAAATGTCATGGACTGCTCAACCAAGGCTGTTTTCCACTGAGGAGCTCTCTCTTGTTCTTTACCAGGTTCTGCAGGAGATGAATAACCTGGCACAAAGTGAAAGAAGAAAGTAGTGATATCCACACCTACTCTCACTAGACCCCTGCAAATATGTCCAACTATCTGCTGAAGTTCCTTAGTAGTGATTGACACTCCTAGAAAAACTAGAATGATTTCAATCTTTGGCATAGCAAATGCAATCAACTGCAGCATACACAAAAAGAAATGCCTTAAAACCAGTTGCCTGAAACCCATGTAGGTGAGCATGGACTCTGCCTATCGGGTCAGTCATTAAAAACATGAATGTTGACAATTTCTTCTCAAGACCCTTTGTGTTGATGACAGAGAAAAGGACTTGCAGCACTTTCCTTGTAGGCCTAGAGCTCTGACAGCTAAATTCAAGAGATTTGCTTCTTCCAAGGATCTCGGCTGCTTTATGGAGCACACTTCAATGGGCTAACCTCAGTTCTGGTAACAAGGACATAAGGCATATCATGTCATTGGAATAATTCTATTTTTTTTTAATGGAAAAATGGTCAAGATACTGAGTTATCCTCACAGCACAATGTTACAGCTTTGTTTCCATGCATTAGTTTGACTGAGTAGGTGACACTCAGAAGAAAAAAGGAGATCTTGTTTCTTAACAGAGATTAGAATGATTTATTG
>VZTM01003377.1:76401-105535 GCA_013400555.1 Jacana jacana | reverse complement strand
TGCAACTGGATTTTGGTAGAAGGTCTGAGGGTAATGTAAGGAATGCTCTGAGGGACTTCTTGGGATGATAAATTGAAGTAAAAGTACTAAAATACAATGCAATTCCTAATGGGAAACAATGGGAGATACTGCTTGCTGTGAAATGCTGTTGAAGTGCCTACTTTCATGCTCTTTATTTTACCATCTTTTTTAAAACAAATGTTATTCTTAATACGAGCATTTTTCCCATAATCTCTTTGAATGTATGTTAGCAGGGTCACACTGCACAGAGCACATCACCACCACTTCCGAAGCATCTCTGGCAATTTATGTTAACTACTGCCTGACACAGCTTCCAAGCCACCTGAGGCCATCTCCTATTATGCAGTCCAAGACTTCTGGTATCAACAGACCTAGCCCCTCCAGAAGGTTTTCAAACTGCCCTGCATTGCTGTGAATGACCACCCTAATCCTCTGAGAGTGTTAATCCCAGGATTATTCTCACCTCTGTCTCCCTGGTGGCATACTTCTGCTTCATTTGTTACAGAGTCACATCATTGAAAAGAAAGGGCTAATGCAAGTATCTAACATCATTGCCACTCGTAAATTGCTTCATTATCAGTGCATGATCACCCGAGGTTTTAAAAAAACAGAAAAATAAAATGTTTTTAATTTAAAACTCATCTGCCTTTTAAAGGAGAATATTATGATTCTGAGTCCTCGTGCACAACTGTTAATATTTTGGATTTGGCACATCAGTCATTGAAAAGCTTTCCCAATTTTACTCCAAATCTGGTCTTTTTGTCTTGTTTTCTCCAAATAGACAGAATGAATCAAACTAAACAAAGACAAATGGAAACTTTCCCCCTATTCAACAGCAGCTACATGTCCCCAAGTACTCATTAATGATCTCTTTCAACCCCAGCCTCAAATTTGTGCATCTGCTGTACCTCAATATTATCAGACTTCAGCCTTTTCAGTCAGGAGGGCTGGCAGCAGTAAGCAATGGGAAGGGAGCTCACTCTCATCAACCAAAAAGCCACACCTGTGACTAAGCAGGCTTTTATAACCTTGCTACTGACATTAAGTAGGAACAGAAGAGGCACAGCCACAGTGTAAATGTATATGATCAACCTTGTACTTTCGACACCACCCTTGCTTTAGGTTCTTATGTAGGTCTGTGGAAGAAAACTAGCTGACCTACAGAAGTCAACATGTCTGGGTTATACAGATGTATCGTAAGCATCAACCTCATTAGTGAAGCGTGGTCTGTACAAAAAGGCATTTAAAGTATCCCTGGGGTTACTTTTGTTAATGGATTATCACCAGCAGAGGTGCTCCAAGCAGACTGAAGGATCCACACAGGGAAAGGGAAAGGGAAAGGGAAAGGGAAAGGGAAAGGGAAGGAAATGTACAAAATAAATACCTGTATTGGGTCAGTTGATGTTCTGAAGGAAAGGATCTGGTAAGACCTACAGCCATGGTTGGAAACTGGCTGATCTTCAGGAATTCCTGACCTGGTTTGCTTCAAGGTACAAAGCAGACAAGAAATAACATCACATTTCAGCAAAACCAAGTGTTTTTATTCAATGCAGGTGTAATGATTTGATACATACGAAGAGCATTTGTAGCTTCATGTTAAATCATACCACAAGGAAAATGCTGTAGCAACCATGAGACCAGACAAGGATTCTCCTTTTCAGATTTAGCTGCACTTTATGTTAGTTGGAGAAATGTTAACACGGGTAAGGAGAGAAAATACCAATCTTTAGAAAAGAAGAGTAGGAGTCAGGGTGCCTGTGTTATCTTTCCTGTTAAAGTTTAGTATTAAATCTGTGGGGTAATGAGAGCATTTCAAGACTGCTTAACCATTTGTAATATATGCACATATATTTTTTACACATACACACATATATGGATGCGTATATATACCTAAAACAGCATATAAATATACATAATATCTGTATTATATATACACATATATGTCTAAATGTAAATATTAATAGTAATAGTAAAAATACTTTAAACGATTTCCTAGATCTGCAGGACTCAGTATTTGAAAGCTGCTTTTGCTATAGGGTTTCTTCTGGAAACTGGAAATCTTATTCTTATTTAGGTCCTTCTACCACATCCTATCTTGGAGGTGGAGGTAAGAACTTGGTTTGTATGGCACTTCAGGAGGTGTCTTGGGAGCAGCCCAGAGCAACACAGGTCATTTCTTGATTTGTCAAGAGCCTGTTCCCTTCTTTGCCTGCCTTCATCTTGCCTCCTCATCCACTCTGGCCTTGCATGACCCTACATCTATTTTTCCACTGTTGCATTAAATCCATAAATGAGTTAAGACACATGTAGTCCTGCTTGTTCTGAATCTTCTACCCATGGAGAATCTCTGAAGAGAAAGTACCTCTGGTCTTGGTGATGGCAAAGGTGTATTTATGTAGATGTAACCTCTGAGCTGATTTGGCCCAAAATCTTACAAGGCAATTTTTTGTGTATGACAAAACACTTGGGAGCCCTTTCCGGGGCTTAGGGATGTAATGTGGATTTCCCGCCCTCTGACTGCAAAACTGGAAATTAGTATCTAGATTTTCACCTTGGGTTGAGTATACATTTCCCAGCTAACCCTGAAACCTATAAGAGATTACACTGTTGACTAAAGATTTTGTTTGCAGGTATACAAAATGACAACTTTTCCGGGTCCTTTCAGGTCTCCACCTGAGACTCCAGCTGTGCCGCATGTAACTGCCAGAGTGTGAGTGTCTCCCTTTGCACAATGCTTATATGCTTTTGGCACAAAACCTGCTAGCCCCTCAGACATTGAAAATGAGAAACAAATGGAAGGGAATATAAGAAACACAACCATTATTTAGGCAGTTGTCTCAAATATGGAGATTTTAATGATAAATGCTAAATAATTAGCAAAATGTTGAGAAAATGGATAAAAAAGGGCTGGACTCAGAAGAAAAATGTAGGACCATCATAAAATAAAGTTAATGGAAATTGTGTGTGGTTCATTACAAAAAATACCATCTGAAGTGAAAATGAAGAATCAGAAAGTCAAGTGCTTGGAGCTTCATTTTAAAACCCCAGCAGTCCCCATAGGGTCCCAAATTCATTGAAGTGACAGCTGTCCATGCAGGAAGTATGGACAAATGGAGACCATGCGATGGAGGGTGCCATCAGATCCAGCAGAGTAAAGATATCAAACATCCAGAAACGTTAAAGCATTCTCAAGTGACATTCTGACATTCTTTGAGAAAGACAAAAAAATAGGGTAGTGAAAGCCATGAATTGTTCTACTTAATTTCATAAGATATTTAAGGATTCAACCTGTAGAAAAGAGAAAATAAAGTGTGGACAACCTGAAAGAAGCAGAGCTCTGTAAGAGGAAAAAAAAGACCAAACTCCAGCCCTTGCCTCCTCCTCCCCCCCCCTCCCTAAACAAACACACAAACCAATTTTTCTAACTGGGGAGAGAATAAAATAATTTTGCTTTGACCTTTTCCTCACCACCCAGACACAATAGCAATAGAAACTGTATATAAACCCTGGATGCTCTTCAGCTGCGCTCAACCAAAGGATATTTATTTTAAGATAGAAAGGCCAGTGGTAAAATAAGTTGGGGGATATATTATTTACACAGTGATAAATTAACCTATGGATCTCTACTCTAAGGGTAGCTCTAGGAATAACTAGGATGCAGAGGGATCCAGATGGACTTTTTGACCTCCTTTGTTAAAGCTCCCTCCATGGTATTTGCTGGGCTTTTTCAAAGCTTAAAGGTTGGAGGATACAAAGATTTAGTCTCACATTTTAGTCTTGAGGTTAGAGAAGCTTCTGCTTTTATGCCCTAGTAGTGTTTGCCTCCAGTAAATCTGAAGTATGCTGGGCAGCTGTGGAAGGAGGGAGAGAAACAAAAAAGCCTTGTGTCTGAAACATTTATGTTTGTGTGCATCCTACCCTGTACAGCTGGTCTGACTCAGCTCTGAGGAGATGCTGTGCAGCTGTTTCTCTGGAGCAATACCTGTGGGTAAACAGCAGCAGAGTCCAACATCTATGTACATCTTCCTGATCTCAAGTTCATTTTGTCCCTGCTCTGTCATCTTTAATCATGAAGCATTAGGTTTTTTCTTACTGGATATTCATGTGCATATGTTCAGAACTTACAAGGCCAATCAGCCATTGTTCCAGTTTTCCTATTGATGTTTTTCTTGCAAATCAGAGCCCAGGGACTTGCCGCAGGTCCAAATCCCATGTTTTCAAAATTGATTACTTCTTTGCTGGGATACTGTTTACTCTACTGCAATTGTCTGAGACTGGGTTCTGCTGGTGCAAACCAACTTCATGTGATGCTAAGGCAGGATTTAGCCTGTGTACTGTACAGCTCTGGTGAGTCAAGGCAGCTGAGATGCCCCCCTCTGGGGCAACTCTGCTGCCGCCTAGAGAAAGTGGCCCCAAGTCCAAAGTGGCAGTAGCAGCCTGAAGAAGCTCAGAGAAGGAGGCTCTAGAGGCTTAACCATCTCATTCCAGCTCTGATGAGCTCACTCAGATGGAAAGGCAGAGAATAAAGTAAACAAAATGAAATGAGCATGCATTCTAGTCTGAACATGGGACCACTAAGCAGATAAGCATTGAGATACCATGCAAATGGAAATAATCAGGCACTGGAACAGAGTAGTGAGGATATTACTGGAATTATCACAGGATTTTATTTAAGGAAAATTTGATGAATCTCCAATGCCCTCAGATTTTCTGTTCCTAAGTAAAGCAACAATCCCCACAGAATAGATGGGGGCAAACCTAAGGTAGAGTGGGATAATGGTAAAATATTTCTCATGCTAGAAGTGTAAGACAATAAATCTGTAAGATAATAAATTTTTAAATTATTTGAGTGAGGAAAAAAAAGAGAAAAGCCTTATGGCAAATGAACTTTGGGAGGAAGAGCAGCATAACTCAGTTGGCTCCAGTAGGCAACAGCCATGACCTCTCTTCAAGCTGAAAGCCATATGGCTCACAAATAAATAGAAATAAATGTCCAAGGCATTAGGATCCCAGTGGGGCACACAGCAGCCTCAAATCCCAGGGTTTTACCCACTAATCTTGTCCACTTCTGTGAAGAAGTAGATCCAATGGCTGTGCAAGGTTGTGCATCTTTCACACGCATGTGTGTGCATACAGAGTCTATTAATATGATCTTTTAGACATACCATGAATTCCAGAGCTTTTTATGAAGATTCACATCAAAAAGGAAGCAGGGATGGAACACCATAGGTAGGTTATTGCTGTGTGTGAGTGGAGAAGAGCAGTTGAGAACTCTGTCAGGCACACCCACAAAAAGCCTCTGCTGGTCCTCATCACACATGGCAAGGTGAGAGACAAATAATATAAACTCCTTTCACCTTTCAAAAGCACTTTGTGATAGTTTCTTTAGCTAGATTATGCCACAGTCTGTGTACTTGTAAGGATTGCTTTTCTAACGAGGCAAGAAAGGTCAAAAGAAATTAATAGCCAAGATAACAGTTATCAGTCTGATATAAATAAAGCAGCTTATAACTTTTGCAGTACACCACAATCTGCAACAGATAAAGGAGTCTAAAGACAAAGGAGGGTTTAAAAGGAAGCTGATACTGGGAATATCTGCACTATAAATTCTGTTTTTCAGCAGATGACTGGGCCAGAGTTGTTGTTTGTAGTTGTTGCTGTTGAAGCCAGTGCCGCCACTGAAGCTTAAAGACACCATTCACCCGGCCATGGCTAAGCCTCTTCCATTTAATGGCTCAGCCTCTTCCATTTAATGGCTCAGATGCAGTCCACAAGCCTGCACACATGTCCTCATACAACAAGAACCATGTTATAATCCTGTAAGAAATACCACGGTGCCAGTAACCACCAGATAAGAGGTACATTATAAAGATCTCCCTTGACTGCACTGTTGCTTTCCCGTTCTTCCCAGGATGCTTCTTCATCTTAACCCTGCAGACAGCTACATCACTAGTTTGCCTTTACAGCTCTCCAGACACCAAGATTCCTGATTTGTGAATGTCTCAAAACATCCAAGTGGCTCCTGCCTTATGTGATTGTGACCCCAAAATAATTTCATTAGTTCTGCCTAAAATCCCTTGGGAACCCGTTTCAGTTAGGTACAGATCATGTGTGTAGTAAATTTATATGCCACGCACTTAGACACAAACCCCCTAAGTCTCAAGAGGTGCTTCTGGAGCTTGGATATGAAGAAACTGAAAGCAAGAGCCAAATCACCGCAAGGGGTGAGTTTCAAGAATGAGCCTGCTCTCAGGCCTTCCTGCTGATTAGGTGCTATCCCAGGAGATGGGTTTTCATATTAATCATTTTCAGGATCCTAATTTACCCCCATGAATGTCACACATGTCTTAGGAGCTAAACTTTGCATTCCAAGCAAGGAGCCAGACAACCAGAAATGTAATTGCTACAGTTCTCAATTTTCATTGTTGAAGTTCCTCATGAGAGTTTATCTCACAAGCCATGCTTTAGCAAAAGGACTCTGAAGTGCCAGTGCCATTTTGATAACTTTTCAAAACCTTAGCTCTCCACTAGCCCAATGAGCTTTAAAACCATCTGGCAAAATTGGTGGTGTACATAAACCAGCATAATTTTTGCTCTAATTGGCTTAGCTTGTTTCCATATAGATATTAAATCTCTTTTACTCTTCACGGATGAATATTTTTCCACAGTAAATCATTCGGTCTCAGTTGCACACATTTCCATCTTCTCACATGTTCTCTAGGCTGGACTGGGATTTTCCTTGTATTTCAGTCCTGAGCTTTAGGTTCACTAAATAATGTTTCCAGTGATCACAAGATGCCTTTTTTTTTTCCCTTAACAGAAAGTTTATTTGTAACAGTAGTGTGAGACACAGTAAAATACAAGTGGGAACCAGATAATTATGTATTATTTTATAGTGTATTTTTCAGTAGATTATTGCAAATGTTACATATGGAAACTTCAAGTCCTATAACATAAGTTCTGATATCATGGTGACTAAGCATTTCAACAATAAGCAGTCTTGTGGAAAAATCCATGTACATAGTTTGTTTTACCTCATTTGTCCCAAATTACAGACTGCAACAGTACAATTTAGATCATGCAAGTGGATAACAAATAGCTCAGTCTATATTTGCATCTTGTCTATTTAGTAAGTCCTTGATAAACCCCATTACATACAGGCTGATTTGATATACAAAAAAAATTGTGCATGGTGTTTTCATCTCTCACCTTGGAAAGAAAGGTTCACAATGTAAACTCTCACATACTTCATTCAGATTACAAATATTGGATGGTGTATAATATCCTGAATGCGTTACACAAACTGTAGATAAAATGCTGCAGAGCACAGCAGCAACTGCTCTGCTACCAAGCATTAGAACAGTGGCACTTTGAAGGCTATCTAGCTTTCTAAGCAGGTATTGGGGCAATTACTAATAATGAGAAATAAAACACATTTTGAAAAGCTCATATGCAAATACATGTGACAAGAGTAAGTACTGCACAAGATGAGTCTTGCTCCTGCTTCCACTACAGCTCCAAAATACTTCAACAGAGGAAGAGTTATGATGACAACTCAAATGCTGACGGGTTTCTTTCTTTTTAGTTTGTGGTTGTTTTTTTTTTTTTTCCTGAGAATAGTTATAATTTGGCTGATAAACGCCTCAAGTTCACGCAACCCAAAAGGGATTTGTCTGCCTCAATATAACCACCCTTAGCTTCCATCCTTTCTTTTCTCAAACCCAGTGATTAAATCTTTTAAATGTGTTCATTAATGTTCATATATAGTATTGGAAACAATTGTGCCATCAGGGAGGAGTACTGTTTTTTTTAGGACCCCAGAATGATGACATGCCCGGCAGACTTCCTGTGATATCCACCCACCATCATCAAAAAAAGACATTTACCATTTCCCACCCCAACCAAGAAACACTTTAAGAGGACACCATGTTATGATTTGACATGCAATTTAGAACTGAAGGTCCTTAGAACAAAAATCTCACTCAAGCAGTATTAAAGTATATATTTTAAAGTCACATTAAAGCAAAAGCATTTCCAGTCCATAAAAAGGTCACGCTAGTCTATTATTTAACCAAATGTGACTGTTGTACAGTGATGATACCTCTGCAAAACAACTAAGAAAAGCACATATCAAAGCTAAATCAAGTCCTAAGGGATGCTAAGGAACAATGTTCCCTTACGTGAATGGTGGTCTCTCATGGTGGGCAGAACTATCTGTGACGATTGTCACTCCTAAGGATTTACTTTAAGATGGGTCATAAACCTCAAGTTGAACACATCTCCTTCCAGAATTAAGTATCTTGCTGAAAGACTCTTATTTTCGAAATAATAACATTGAAGCCATCGAGTCCCAAAAAAGCTTAGGATCATTTCCACTGTAGTCAGTGACAAACTCCTCCATGAGTCTTGTTCTGTGGGAGCAGGAGCAGACCTACCATATCTTGCTTTCCTACTAATGCCCAACGGCACGGCAACATTGTTTACTGTCTAGTGGTCTCTATTTTAGCTTCCCTTCTTTTCCCTAATCTTCCCAGAAGCCTCAGTATCTTATCTCCAACACTCTCTGAGCAAGGAGTTCTCCTGGGACTGGTTCTGAGTGTTTGCCACACTTCATTAATACAGAGTGTTTAAAGGAAAATGAAAATAAAAATGCTCCTAACGGAGGTGGCCGGTCCTGTACTTGTGCTACGCTCACCTCGGCAGGAGAATCAGGTTGGGTGAGGAAAATACGCATCGAGCCATTTGTATAAAGGACCCTTAAGCATAAACCGAATCACAGTTTCTTATTTAAATAACACAGTACCATGCAAAATTCACAAATCAAGAGCTTCTAAGGAGTGTCTTTAAATACAAAAATGCAAAGCTTTGCTTAAAAATCCACCAGAGCTATGTGTATTACTCCTTATTTTACCTGATTAAGCCATGCAAAGGGTTTAATCAAAGTGTCCCTTTAACAAATACAGCATTTGAAGGAAAAAAAGAAAAAACAAGAACAAAGAAAAAAAAGTCAGAACAAATGGTAAAACAACAAAAAAAACCCCAACAAATACAAATGCACAAGCTTTGATCTTCCCATTGAATCTATTTAGCATGGTATTTACTCATCTGAGCAGAGGCATGCAGGGGTCTAAACATCACACCTGTGTTGCCCTTCCTGAGGAGTCTGAGTCCTTGCTGTGTGAAGGAGCTCTTATCTGCAGTTTGACATTGTTCCTTGCAGGTCCCTAACCATGCTCATGCCCTTGAACCATGATGCTGCCACTAAGGGGAACAGCTAAGGGAAAATATCAGCTATTTTACTAGTCTCAACATGCAGCTGCTGCTGTGAGGCTGCAACAGGTATGTGACGGGGAGCCTGTCTGGCCAGAGGGTTCTCACACAGTGACCAGAGTTGTCGTTGGGTCAACCAAAGAAGCCCTGTCCTGCACCCATCTGTGCCACACGCTGTGCCTGGGGGGTGCGGGGGAGAGATCACGGTCCAGCTGCAAGGCTCTGGAGGAGCCATGAATCTCACGCTCAATGCAGGGAACTTGTGACACATTCTAACAGGGCTTATGACAAGAAAGGTGTGAAACTAGGAAAATAAGTATGGCAGGACATGTTGGGAGTTGGGATACTAGAACTGCCTTTGGATCATAGTGCACAGATTTGAGTGTAGCAGTGGTTTATTATCTCATTAGAAATATCTAATTCCCTGTAATAAAGATTGCATGTAGAGTATGTCAAAGAGCAGACAAGGCTATTACAGCCCACAGCCAGGACTAATGCTTTTCCCCCTCTTATTGCTAAATAGGCAGGAGTAGCTTTTCAATTTCAAAATAAAAACTACGCAATTACAGTAATAATACCATGCTCCTGACTGCTCAGCAGCTGCATACTGTAAAACTCAAAGCCAATGATCAGAAACAAAAGCAGTAAGCCAGGAACAGCTTTATAGAAGTGTTCTGCTGGGGTGATTATGTCAATCAAAATACTTGTGTAAGGGAAAGATTGATTACTGAACGTATTTCATGTTCCTTTCCCTCTAAAAAACCCTACAAGTGCTTGCATCTTTTCCTAACAAAAGGTAAAGAAACCTTTGCCAGAGGTGTAATTAAGACCATATGAACAGCAGAACAAGCTTGAATCCTGTTCAAATAGTTAGGCATCAGTTACAACAAAAAGCCAGCAGCAGTCATATTTTTATCATCCATTATAAAAAAAATATTTCCCAATCAGTTTTTTAATACCGTTAAAAGTTAAAAACCATCTACATCACTAATAAATTAAAAAAAACCATATCTCCAATGATCTTGTAAGAAAGTAGGTAAGTAATTTAAACCCTTAGTTTACATAAATTAGCACAGAAATGTATATTTGAACAAGTGCACTGAAAACAGATATGCCTTCTTTTCTTCTGATATCTTTTATTGGAGTTATTAAGTAACAGGAAAGCCTTTATATTCTTTGCATGACCTTGAGAGTCTGGTTACACTAAATGGTCAATAGTCAAACCCCAGGAGAATGTTTCACCAGACAGACAATGACAAGAGGGAGCATGAAGTACAGTCAGATGCTTTGCAGTCTTATTGCAGTAGACTTCAACATTCAATTTCAGCATATTTACTCCTGGGAAGGGATGAAGGTAATATATTTATACTGCAAATCACAGGAGTGAAATGTGATGGGTTGACAGAATTTGAATTTTTTTTTTAAACCTATTAAAGTAGCATTTTTTCAGAGGTAGTTTGCAAGGCAACAGTGATGTACATGAATGGAAACAATACTCCTTTGCTTGACTGCAGATAAAACTCTTAAATACTGTTGGTGCTGTCCCTGAACCTCGCAGAGAACGGTTAATGGATAAGATGCTCTAATCAGAGCTGACAACAGCCAATTAAGTGTCAAGAAGAACAATCTGATAAGTAGGTCTTTATGTCTATAGGCATTTCCTGGTATGTCTTAACTGTCAATCTGAATGTTAAACATCTCTATCTTTATCTCATTATTGACTGATTTATTAAAGGAGAATGCTTTCATCTCTTTTTTTGATTTTGGGGTTGATCCAGAAAGAAAATAAAACACTAGGAACAACTCTCAATTTGGAAAAACAGATGGGGAATCACAATTGCAGAAAAGGCCTAATCTTCCAACTGAGGAGGTGCGTGGTTTGGTGACACCACTACCATGTAGTTGCCCGCACCATATCTTTTAAGAAATGGCAGACACACAGTCTAGAGGAGATCTGTTTCTTTAATAGGTGGAAGGATATCTGTGGACATGCTAGCAGGCTGCTCTCTGCTTTCAGTGCTTCTTGCTAGTCATACAGAAGACAACACCTCGCTGGATGGATCTCTTCCCTTCTTGTCCTCACCCCTGTCAATATCAATCACATGAACTATGCCAGGCTTCAGGATCAGGTCATCGGTCTCTATGTGGCTCCTGTTATCATCCACCTCAATGTACTTCCCTTTGGATGGCTGGGTAGCCTTACTGAAGACATCCTTAAAGCGGCGCTTGAGTTCAACATCTGGGCAATAGACATACTCATAAAGAGCACCAGCAAGGACTGCTCCTATTATTGGTCCCACCCAATATACCTGCAAAAAGAGGTGGAAGAGACAGGTGTTCAGTTCTAGAGCAAATAAAGAAACCAGGGTGTCAGAGTTACTACAGTCTTCACCCACAAAACTTGCTGACGGAATTGTTCAAATTAACTTTGCTTTCTAGAGATGTCATATAGTTCCCTGGCTTTCAAGAACTGGGATGAAATCTGCTATCATATAAGTCTGTGTGGCAGAAAAGTGTGACTACCACAGGCTTCACAGATGGTGACCTGGAGATCAGAAATTAATTGACTGCTCTAAAATCACCTATGAAGTTGGTCAAAAGGCAGCCTCTTAGGCAGTTACTGACATTAGTCATAGGGCATCTTTTTGTTTTTCCAAGAGGCCTTCTCTAAATTTTCATTGCTTGTTGCCAGCTGTAAACAGCATATCATAGAATTGCAGAAACTCAAGGTTAGAAAGGACCTACAATATCATCTAGTCCAACCATCCTCCTGCCACCAATACTACCCACTAAGCTACTACATCATGTCTCAGAGCACCTTGGCCAAATGGTTCTTGAACACCGCCAGGGGTGGTGACTCCACCACCTGCCTGGGCAGGCCATTCCAGGGCCTGACCACTCTTTAGGAAAAAAGGTTTTTCCTCATATCTAATCTAAATCTCCCCTGGCACAACTTGTGGCCATTCCCTCATGTCCTATCACTAGTTTTCTAGGAGAAGAGGCCAATCCCCTCCTCTTCACAACCTCCCTTCCTGGGAGGAAAAGCACAGGAACCTGTAAAGCANCAATATCATCTAGTCCAACCATCCTCCTGCCACCAATACTACCCACTAAGCTACTACATCATGTCTCAGAGCACCTTGGCCCAATCGTTCTTGAACACCGCCAGGGGTGGTGACTCCACCACCTGCCTGGGCAGGCCATTCCAGGGCCTGACCACTCTTTAGGAAAAAAGGTTTTTCCTCATATCTAATCTAAATCTCCCCTGGCACAACTTGTGGCCATTCCCTCATGTCCTATCACTAGTTTTCTAGGAGAAGAGGCCAATCCCCTCCTCTTCACAACCTCCCTTCCTGGGAGGAAAAGCACAGGAACCTGTAAAGCACAAAATATAGACTGTGCAATATACAGACTGCAAGATGACACACAATAAACATCAATGCAGAAAACTGATTTTCTTCCTGCATTTTCAANGGCAGGCCATTCCAGGGCCTGACCACTCTTTAGGAAAAAAGGTTTTTCCTCATATCTAATCTAAATCTCCCCTGGCACAACTTGTGGCCATTCCCTCATGTCCTATCACTAGTTTTCTAGGAGAAGAGGCCAATCCCCTCCTCTTCACAACCTCCCTTCCTGGGAGGAAAAGCACAGGAACCTGTAAAGCACAAAATATAGACTGTGCAATATACAAGATGACACACAATAAACATCAATGCAGAAAACTGATTTTCTTCCTGCATTTTCAACCAAGGTGACAATGAACTTTTAAGGGGAAAAAAAAAAACCTTGCCTAGTGTATACACAAACAATTCTGCTTCAGTATTTCAGACTCACATTTCCAAAATAATTCAAATTTGGCTTCCGATCCCACCAAATCCAACTGGCAGTCAGCCACCTGATTATCTCACTTGAATAAACAAATACAGTCAACAGACACAAGTTTGTAGGGTACCTATCTATTTCAGCATGACAGGCAGCAGTTCTACAACATCAGTAGGTGCGGAGGCCCATGGGCTCCTGTCAATGACATGCCAATGTCAGTGCACTGGAGGAGAAAAGGCCACCTTTCCAAGTGACCAGGACAGTAGCTAAGCTTTTCTTACAAGTTTCTTCATGGTACATTTGTTTATTGTTTACAGCTTCAGTTATAAAATACAGGCTCCCTCAGAGTATGGATAATTAATCTTGTGAAAAACTACAGCAGTTTTTCATATGAACAAACCGCTCACTGATAACTGGGTAAATCTGCCTCAATAGGATAACTCCTGGGAACAAAGTTACACATGGTATTGTGCTTGCAGAATTGGAGCCTTAGGGTTTGAAGACAATGCTATTTCTGTTATTAGCTGCAGTGGGAGCAATGCAGGCTTCATACTTTAAAAATCAAGAAAATCCTTATATGCAGTGCAATATGCAGCTCTTACAGTTAGCATTGAAAGCATCCCTAGAAGTGCTTTCCCCACCTTTAATTAGGTGAGGCTGAGCTGCAATCCATCTCTCCCTTATAAAATGGGAATTGGTTTTTAGTAAGTTTAATAGTGGGATGTTACACAGAAAATGACTGCATCATTCACGATCTGTTTATCAAATTGTTATCTGCACAGATACACCCAGTTCAGCTGATGCTTTCAAACTGAAGCAGGTAACATCTGGTCTGGTCTGCAAAGACCAGACTGCAACCCCTTCACCTCTCACTGCGGGCATTTGCCAAGGTAGGTTCTCCCCTGGGAAGCAGATCACAGAGGGTCCCTGCTCTCATTTCATACGTCTGCCCCAATTTGCCGCAGAACCAGGTGAAACGTGAAGCCGACAGAATTATTTCCATAACTTCTCACCAGAGTGACCGGGGGTTTTGCAATCTGCCCAAGAGGATTTTTTTTTCATTCTACCAGTTCAATTCTTTCAGTCTTGCTGGACTGCTTTTTCTGTTTTGAACTTCTTGCATGATCTCCTTTCCACCCCAAGTACTACCTCCGCAAGACGGCCCCTGGACACCAGTGCACTGAGTACTGCGCTGCAGTCCTGGATGAGGAACTTAATTATACCAGAGCCTGTGGCAGGTCAGTACCTGTCTCCCTCAGTGATGGCCTCTATGGGACGTACTGGGATAGATAACTAAAAGCAAATGATGCATGAAAAATCCTGACAGCTGTTTGTCACTAAGGTGAAGGACGCATGAAAGCAGTTACCCATTGGTTTTCCCATCTTCCCATGATGACAGCAGGTCCAAATGACCGAGCAGGGTTCATACTGGCACCAGTGTAGTTAATCTAAACCAGAGACAAAATGTTACCTCTGATTAAAGTCTTGAAGGTAGTTATTCAGTTTCTGCTGGTATTTCTACTACAGGGACACCCTGGCTTTGCACGGCTTCTAATCTTGACAGCAAGTATTGTCATTCTCCTGAGTCTTATCGCAAAATTAACAAAGTCATCACATAAACAGGAAGAAAAGCTCTGATGCTTTTCAACACCCTTCCCAAGGGGACCCTCCTGCTATTCCAAAGGGTTTTGGCATGGATCCATAAAGAATATAGTGGCTATATAGCTATAGCAGCCATAAAGGCCACCGAAGTTTCCATTTACTTCTGAAGTAGTCATAAAGGGACGAGGGGTCTATTTTTTTTTTAAGAGAAGCCATTAACTTACAGCAAATAAATGTCCAATTGCAACAGAAAATCCAATTGCTAAAGCCACTGAACCAGTGACATCGCTTCGTTTTGAATCACAGCTGGCAAAAATAGTAAAAACCAGCTGGAATGTAATTATCAACTCCACCAGGAGTCCATGGCCAGCGGAAAGATCCCCGTGTACCTGGAAGAAGGGAAAGAAACACAGGAGATGAAGTAAAGGTGATTTTGTAAATCAGAAAGCCACTGCATGCATTAATTGTATTTCAATGAAATACATTTACAACTGGTACACACTGGAAGTACATCGCAGAATCACAGAATATCAGGGATTGGAAGGGACCTTGAAAGATCATCTAGTCCAATCCCCCTGCTGGAGCAGGAACACCTAGATCAGATCACTCAGGAACGCATCCAGGCAAGTCTTGAATGTCTCCAGAGAAGGAAACTCTACAACCTCCCTGGGCAGCCTGTTCCAGTGTTCAGTCCCTCTCACTGTGAAGAAATTTTTCCTCATATTTAACTGGAATCACTTATGTTCCAGCTTGCATCCATTACCCCTTGTCCTATCATTGGATGTTACTGAGAAGAGCCTGGCTCCATCCTCCTGACACTCACCCTTTACGTATTTATAAACGTTAATAAGGTCACCTCTCAGTCTCCTCTTCTCCAAGCTAAAGAGACCCAACTCCCTTAGCCTTTCCTCGTATAGGAGACGATCCACTCCATCTTGGTAGCCCTGCCCTGGACTCTCTCAAGCAGTTCTCTGTCCTTCTTGAACTGAGGGGCCCAGAACTGGACACAATATTCCAGATGGGGTCTCACCAGGGTAGAGTAGAGGGGGAGGAGAACCTCTCACGACCTAACCCCAGGATGCCATTGGCCTTCTTGGCCACATGACAATGAACTTTTAGAGGTACAGATTTCCCCCCCATACATCCTTTTCTCCCGTTTTTTTCCTAACTAAATTTTTAATATTTTTATTTTGAGAGCCATGGAAAATTACTGCTGGACTGAGAACAGGAGGCTGAACAGTAACACCCAACAAGAACTTCAAAGTTAGACTGCAGAAGACTAGACTAGTTTATTTTTACACAGGGATTTGCAAATGCTGCACTTCCCCTTCACAATTTTTTTTCTTGGGAGCACTGTAATTTACTATTCAATTATAAATTCATTAATTAGCCCTGACTTAATTAATTTAAATTTCAATTAAAAATTAAGCAGTGTGCGGCTCAAGCGCATTTTTAATAAGTCCTGCAACAGGGCTAACTGATGGCATTCCTTATTAGTTTAGAACAAAGCTGAAATCTAAGCCATAATCTATTTCAAAAGTATGTCATTTTAAATTGATGTTTTTTCAATCCCCATCATAATGGCACAGAATTAATTTCCACCTCCCCGGCCCATATAAAAATGGCCCTTCACGCATATATTATTTAAATCATGTATGTAAATTAACATTACCTGCTGTCATCAGATTTGGGGAAGTTCTTGGAAAGAGAACTTCTATTAAAAGAACAGCTATAGATATTACACTGCATTAACCCATCCTAAGGAGAGCTTTAAGCCCTGTCTAGATGTTGTAAATAAACCAGCAAGCTCTTAAAAAACTCTACTTGAGCTCTCTTTACTCTATATGATACCGATTATATTTTCTTAGGCGCTAAGTTAGTCTAATGCAAGAACTGGAGGAGAAGTGATTACCGCAGTGACTCCCAGGCCTCCCACCACACTTGGTGGTGTGACAAGGTAAAGGATGCCTGCGCCCACAATGGCTCCCAGGCACTGGGCAAGAATGTAGAAGACAGACTTGGCTAGGCTGATCTTCCTTGTACAGACCATTGCCACGGTCACAGCAGGGTTAATGTGGCCTCCGCTGATGTGTCCAAAGCACTGCACCATGGTTGCAATGCTGAGTCCAAAGCAGAGAGAAATGAGGACCATGTCTACAGGCAGGGGCTTCTCTGCTCCACCCCAGTTGATCGTGGAGCCGAGGCTGAGGAGAACGAAAATGAGCATAGCCAAAAATTCTGCTGAAACAGCCTTCCAGAAGGGTTGAGTCCAGACTCCTTTAAACGCCACCATGATGCTCTCAAACTTACACAGACGTCCACACTTACTGAAAAGGAAAACAAAGATTCACCAGACGTCACAAAATAAGCCTTATGCTCCTCAGTTAGTAGGTTGCTATCCAGCAGATGTTGGAGAGAAGGTAGCAATGCTGAGTATCCTTGGGCCGGGACAACCACAGACTGCACTCTCAGAGCAGGCTGCCTTTAAGACATAACCACTGTTTGAGTGTCTGCAGGACACAGGCTAATTAATCACCCCTTGAGAGAAGTCTGTCTGAACAGTTTCAGTTCACAAAACCCAATCTCTGTATCTTTTGAACCTCTTTTTGACCTCTGTCTGACACAAAGCCCATACAGCCTTACCACTTCCAGTAGCCTGTTGACCATCACACTCATTAAAACAGTAGGTATCCTCTTTTTTTAAGTAAAACTGTACTTTTCAAAGCAGGTAGGATCATTCAATAAAACCCCACCATCCTAGTCAAGCTCTACTGGCTTTGATAACAGTGTAGTATTGGGAGGTTGTCCTGGGAGCTATAAGAGAAAGTCCATTTGTTTGAACACTCACACAGACCAGTATTTCAATTTATATTTATGCAAAGAGCAGTTTCTTCAATATGGATATAGAATAAAAATTGAATTCAGCCAGGAGAACAGATGCAATCCTAAATTCTGACCTTTAAATCCATCAAGCAATCAATAAGGTGCTTTCTTTTGGGTTAAGGGTGCTGAGCAAGCTGTGGAATAGAGCAATATTTTCTGTATATCTGTTGTGTAGAACTGGTGTGGCAAAGAAAGAAGTATTTTAATTTTCTTCTCTGTCTGGAGACACTGTTTATTAGTCTACACTGCCTTCCTGATGAGTTACAATTTTGCTAGATGTTCAGATACCTATGAAAGTGGGTCACTAAAGAAAAGTTATTTGTGGTATTAATAAATTAGGAGAATAAGCCAAAAGGGAAGCATTTTAATGAGTTTCTAAGGAATGCTAACAAGATTCTTCTCTAAAAACAAAAGCAAAAATCTTCCAACCCTTCCAAAAAGTAGAAAACAAAAGAAAGAATATTCAGCTGCCTCATTTGGGAACAGAATTTCAAGTGGAAGATGGATGAATTTATGCTCAGTTATCTAAGGTAACTGAGCTACAATGCATATTTAATAGCACTTACACCAGAAAGAAGCATTAAAGGCATGTCTGCCCTTTTCAAGTTACTGCAAGAGGAATGGCCCATGAATTTCTTAACAGTTGCAGTGAGTTAGGGAAAGGCAATTTAATCCTGTGAATGGAGCAAATAACTTGTTTCCCTTTCTCATTTCTTATGCTAATTTACTATGTATTTTGGATAGGTCGTTTGAACTCTACCTCAGTACTCCAGACCCTCAGGTGAGAGCAAGAATTACATTATCTCCTGCAGATGGCTGTTGTAAAGCACTTGTGAAGTGATCTGAGAGACCTGAGTGAGACTTGGGCTGCTAGAGAAGAACTGAAGAGAGAACTCAAAATCTGGTTTTGGGTCAAACTCAAGACAAACGGAAAGATGTTTTTGTAAGATCTTGTATTAACAGGTAGTCGATGACCAACTATCTAGACTAGACCTTTTGATCAAAATGGTTCCAAAATCATTGCCTTCCCCAGTGCTGAAGCTCACAGGTATTTGGTCATCCTTATCTTTGAACCCTATATCCAATTTTGGTTAAACCCTAGTGTCTTACCTTCGACACCCTTACTACTTCCTCACTAATAAGCTATTTTAGTGGCCTGAGCAAAACACAAGTGCTATATGCATACAGAGAAAAGCTCATTTTGCCAGCTCATGTCCCAGGTGAACATTTCATTTAGTGATGAAGCATATCCTGAAGTTCATGGAAAAGAAACCTGGATATGCAGACAAGGGAAGTGGCACTTATCCACCCTTTAACCCCCATCCCAGTTGGGATGCAAGCCTGGTTTCCCCAGGCTTCTGCTTGCTAAACAAAACGCAATCCCTGGTGTTACATCCCGGACTTCAGCAAAATTTCCAACCACAAAGGGCACTATATGGGGAATGTAGGTTTTCAGAGCACAGGAGAGAGGGGTATGACAACTCCTGACATCTTTGTCCAACTGTGCCTGACCATATCTTTCTGCACACAGAAAATAGTGAGTCTGCAAATTACAGTTCTTCATCCTGTAGAATTGGGGCAGAAAAGGGTGTCTGTATTTGGTATTAAAATAGTGCAGTTAGCATCCTTTTAGCTGTGGAACATCTTGGATGAACATACTATGAGTATGTGTGCATGTGTATGCAAAAGAGACAGGGAAAATATGGAAGATCACAACTTTTGAACCGCTGATGGGCCTGTCTAGAAGGAGGCTACCACTTAGGAAGGGCAGATCTCACACTGCTACTCCAACTGAGACCACCTGCAATTAATTCAATCAGTATTACTTACAAACCTGAACATGCAAAAATGCTGCACACAAGCCAAAGAGCAAGCTGCGAACACAAAAGCTTGCTCATCAACAAAGTTTCTGTTCTAAAGCAGCATTCTACATGGAAAAAATAAAAAAATCAAAATGGCAAACTACACTGTCAGCCAAACTTTAATAGTTAACGATCTAAACAAACATCTGTTTTTAACGCATACATTTCTTTTGGAAGCAGTCTGTTTTTCTCTATGATTTCAATACCCAGCTGTCATGGCCAAATTCTCCTGTTCAACTGCACACCTTTCTTCCTCACAGCAAAAACTCTACAAATGTTAATAAAGCTTAATACTGTATTTGAGCCCGGAGTTCAAATTTTCACTTAAATCCAAAGGCTACCAGCAACTTAGAAATCAATGCCATCTCCAACATCTGCTAGTCTTTCAGCATGCAGTTAATTTAAAGGCTTGAGTTGAGACAGACTGACAGTTGTGTCGGGTCTGAAACCAAAATGGGACTTTCCAGCAGCTAAATTTTTCTACCCAAGTTGCAAAACAACTTTTGGAGTAGGTGTTGTTCATGGTTGCCTTAGATAAATACAAAACCAGAAAGACACTTTCCTATTATGGTCACACGTTAATTTCACGTGTGGCCACACTTGAAATTCTCTGGTCTGGACACAAGATGACACAGTGGACGCAAGGCAGGTTTTTACAGGTCACGCTGCTGTCGGGGCTGCAGGCATGATCACAGATTCAAAAACCATGAACAGCATCAATAACAACAAAGGCTTCAGTACAAGAGTCAATTGGTATTTTAAAAATTCTTTCTTTTCTAAATAATAGCACTTCAAGGGGCAGAGCAAACAGCCTGGACGCAGGCTCGCAGCCAGCAACTCCACACGACACCAGTATCGCACTGGAGTTCTGTGTGGCTGCTATTTCCAGTGGCATCTCCACAGCAGACACAGCTATTCCCCGACCTGTCCTGGCACAGCCGCCAGTAGCTCAAATGAACACTGGGCACCCACTTGCCAGCTTCGGGGGAGGAGAGGGACAGGCCACTGTTGCAAAACAAATGCACTATCGCAGGGCTATCTTATAACCATTTCGCCTCATTTCCCAGTACAATGTGGAATGAGTGACTGGAATGGATATCTACAGGAGGTGGGAAGAGGAGGCTTAGGAGCCCAGTTACTGCAACTTTTTGGCTGTGTGGGAACTAAGCTTTCTGCATACGTACACCTCTCTCCATCGCAGGATCACAAGTGGTGAATAAAACAAAGTTTTAGGGTACGGGAACCCTCCCAACCCTCCTAGGGCTTGCAACCCTCCACCCTCCTTCGCGCCTCTAGTGTTAAAACCCAAGGATGACTGACAGGCTCCAGTAGTGCCTTCGGGGAGGGGGACTCTGCTGCCCTGCGAGCCATCCCTCGGGGGGCAATAACGCTGGGGAAAGGCGGCAGCCCCGAGCCCCCCGCCGGCTCAGCGAGGGCAGCCCAGCTGCGCCTCCCTCTCGGGGCCGCACAACGCGGAGGTGCCCCTCCCGCAGCCGCGAAACATTTCCCCCCCAAAAGTCATCTTCAGTTTGAGGTAGGTTGGCCGCCCCCCCTCCCTCCGCGCCCNAGTGGCACGGCTCCCAACCATGCGACTAGCCAGCCCCACGATCCCCTACCTGCTGCTCCGTGCGGGCGAAGGGTACTTGAGAGCCCGGGCACCGGCTGCGGGTCATTTGCGATCATGTGAATATGCAGATTAAATCAGGGGGGTTCGCGGCTGATTGTTAAATGAAGAAGCCCGGGGCCGAAGCGAGCCCACTCTGCTTCTGCAGAGGGGGTTGAACAGCACGGGGAAGGACTCACAGGTTTCTCAGTTTCTTCTATGCTGTGTGCTGTATCAAGGGGGAAAAAATATAGAGTCCGAGCAACTCTCCAGCCAGGGAGCTTTATCCATCTAAAATGCCGCTTATAATTCTACTGGTTACAAAAGTGTTTAATTTATTGTAGGTTACTTAAATTCAACCAAGTTTTGCCCAGTGTGGAAAGCCAATGGAGGCCACTGAAAAAAAGTGTTTAAATTAGATGGTAGTGCTGTTGAGGAAATTCAGATGGTCCTCACCTTGAGAAGAATCCATTGAATCTACAGCATGTAAAGAATCCAGTGATAAAACCTGCCTTTAACATAATAAGAAAAAAAAACAAAGTCACCTAAGTTGCTAGGCACAATAATTTTGTTAGAGAGCACATTGGTCACTTAAAGGAGGCAGGGATGAAAATTGAGCAATGTATCTAGAAATCCTCCCAGTGGCTTAGACCTTTGTATACAGTAAGAGTCTGTGCATGTTCTCCACAAGACATTTTAAAGGACCTGTTGTTCAAGTGTCAAAGGAAGTTAAAATAGCATGTACAGAAAAACTACATCTACTACCATGTGTTCATGCAGCGAGAGAAAGAATCAAAATTTGGGATGATGATCAACCAGTACTGGACACACTGTACCAGATAATCTTTCTGAACGTTAGAAGTTAGTGCATGAGCTGATCTTCTTTGGGCATGGAAACCATGGACAGAAAGTCCCCTTTCAGCTTCTGCTAGGAGATTGTAGGTAATAATTTACACTAGTGAAAGCAATTATAATGTATAACACTATCAATTTGGGATGCCCTGGACAAATTTGTAAACACAGCAATAAAAAAAGTCATGCCACATGTTAAATACTTAATGATCACAGTTTACAGTAAATGCAAGGTGATCATAAAGTGCAAATGTAAGTGCTTCTCTCACAGTTGGCTGTTCTTCCCCTAAAGCCATGCCATAAAGAATACCAAGAGACGTTCACAATTTGATGGCAAAATAAAAAGCTGGTTGGATGTTTGCCTTTCTTGTTTTCAACCTTCGCTTCATTTGCTTATGTCTTGAGTTTAGTCAAGAAGGGGTGAAGTCATTGTCACACAGCTCTGCTCTTTCATTTGATTTTTCAGTCTATGCCCTTTACAACCTGCTACAGTGATTCCAGAAACTTGAAGTCCTAACACTGTTGTCTTGACACATAAGTCCATTGTATACTTCATAGACTTGCAGACCAGCTTTTCCTGGCAAGGCTGCAGGAGGTCCTTGCAGTGAAAGGATTTCAGTTAGGGTGTTCCTCTGCATAAGGTTTGTTTACCCTATTCTCTTCTTCCCCTCTGCCAGGAATTTACTGTACAGAAAAGGTGCTTGTTAGTGCTCTGTTTCAAGCACCTGTGGCTTCCCTTGATGGCCACATCTTTTCCCACCTGCGTTTAGTGAAGTCATTACCTGATTATTTCAGCCTTTTATGCTATGGCTGCTTCTGTCATACAAATTCTTTCCTCTGTTATTCCAAAACCTACAAACCTGAAATTTCTTTCCAGTTTTGGAGCTGGCTGTTTCAAACCAGGGCTGAGGCTGCTTTCAGAGCTTTCAGCTTTGCCCTGACAACACACTTGTTCTTTGGCACCTTATGAACTCTGCTCCTGCAGCCCGTTTATTTGTTCACAAACAAAATTCACTTAGCAAAACCTATAATTGCTTTTCCTTTAATTGCAGATAGCATATATCTGCTCTTTTTGATCTGCAGAGCAGATCACTGCCACATGGAGAAGCCAGAACATTAATAGCTTCTGTCACTGCTACCATTCTTATTACGATAGATCTTCTGGAGGATTAGACAAAGATTGTGGCCACATAAACAGAGAAAGGCAATGCTTCGGGCACAAACCTGGAGCAAACTGCACTGTGCCAGCTCTGATCAAACAAACAGAGTATGTTCTGTTGAAAGCACAGAAGGCAAGGAAGACATCCCCTGAGATGGCACTGAAAAACAAAGGAAAGCTGCCCCAGTTTGTCCAGGGATAAATTTGTCACTGTTGGGAGTTGGGACCATAGAGGTTCTTTTTTTTATTTTATTTTTCTTATATATTTTCATCGTTATAAAACCTGGGTTAACTCATTTTGGGCTTCTGCCCACAGATGAAATATTCCTGCTGCTGCTGTTTCCTTAACATAGTTAAGGAAATAACTTACAAAAGAATATATATGAAAAATTTAAAAATGGTATTAAACCTAGATCCATGTCTGGGGAAGGAGGGGGGGGGGAGTGTGCAGTAGAATCTCACCGTGTCTCTGCTTCTCCTTCACCAAACATTAAATCTAAGTCTCTACAGTCATTTTTAGGGCATCATGAATTAAAGATTTCCTTAGGAGCATAAGCCATGGTGAGATGATGCTGCAACACGTAAGACACATCCTCATTCTGAACAAGGACTTCTCAGACAGTTGAAGTGTGCTGGATCTGGGATTTAGGTTTGGTCTGTTATGGAGGAGAGGGCACACTGCCAAAGTTGGAGAGGAATGTGCAAACAGCTAATTCCATCTAAAACAATATGAGGGAGAGAGGCAGAAAAACTCCCAGCACTAGATTCTGTCACCTCACTGAATAGCAATGTGGGAAGAGTCCCTTTGCTCCTTTGGCAAGTCTGGTGGGTATCCGTCCTGGGACTGTGAGGTTTGTCAGACGAGACTGAAGAAGAGAAAAGAAAGACCAAAATCCAAGAAAAGGACATAATTTAGATTCACTGTGTGTTTTCTCAGTGCCTTAGTCCTTCTCTGCTTGTACCCAGCAGATCTGGACTGTTCTCCTTTTTGTTGCTGTTGTTAAGGTCCCCAGCTCCCTTGGATCCACTGGGTTCCAATTCAGGCTTTCAGTTTCCAAAAGCAATGAGGCTTACATGCATGTGCTCTCTCTTCACTTTTTTTTCTCTAGGTGTTCCTGTCTTTTCCACCAGAACTTGGGCCCATCAGACAGTTTTAGCTGCAGCTGATAGAGGGTGATAGAAATCCAAAGATCTTAGGCTTTTGCCAGCCCCGTGACTGTGAGTGGCTGCAGGTAAGCACAACGAGAGGGACACTTGCTGCTGCTGTCAGGAGAGGTTCCAGGAGAATTTTCAGAAGTGCCTGAGTGATGGAGGGACTTAGCTGCTGTTTTCATAGTGGAGCAGATTCCTAGGAGACTAAATTCCTTTGACCTTCCTTGGCCTCTGTTGACAAGAGTGTTGAGAGCAGGCTGTAAGCTTTTCAGAAACCATTGACGCTCGCAGAAACTCTCAGACTTTCTTTTCTGACTGACTGAAAGTTTCATTCTGTTGCCACTAATAAATCCTCCTCCCCTCACCAATTTATGTTTTACAAATTTGGGTTAAGCTTTGTCTACTAAAAGGATCTCACATAAAACACCGCTTACTGAAATGTGATCTTTGCACATTTCTGAAGTTTTAATTTTCCTGCGGTGTAATCTTGTTACTTAGGTCATTCATTTTGTCACGCCTTGGTATCAGCCTGGTCCAGATTTGGCTGCAGGGCTATGTTCTCCTGACATTTAGAGCAAGAATTCCCTGGGAAATCAGTCAAGGGATTTGACATTGCTGCTGGCCAAGCTCCAGCGGGTTTAGTTTTACTCTCCTTCTCTATTTATTGTGGAATCTGTCTGTCCACAAGCTGCACATTGAGTTCCATGCTAGAGAAGAAGAACTGAAAGGGACAAAATGGCTATTCATTTGGGAGATTCATTCAGGCTTTTCAGAAAGGTTTTGCAAGAAGCTGTGCGTTTAGATGACTGCTGAGCTTCCATAGCCCTGCTCTATTACCTCCCTCACGAGACAGTTTGGATTGAGTGCTTCTTCTTGACTCCCTCCCCCACCTCAGTAGGCAGCAATTACAGTTGGAAAAGCAAAATTAAGGTCTAGGTAGTATAGAAACCACCTGGAGGCTTTTCATCTTTAGAAACAGTTTAATTTCAGTATGGCATGGACAGACCCTTTGCTGGGAATATGAAAAAAGAAGTCCTTTTTCTCCTCTCCTGCCACAAGCTGCTGCAACTGCTGTTGCAAAAAGCCGAATCAGTGGTAGAGACAGCCAGGATCTGATGAACTGGAGAAGATCAGGAAAGCAGTCCTGGGCACTCATGGGGGGCTACAGGATAGTTAGGGACAGAATCCCAGGACAACTGGAAATTGGTGAGAGAAGTAGCTGTCTTGTGGAGGGGGGTAGTGACATGCAGCAGCACAGGGAAGGGTGCAGGAGAGACCGCGTGTGCCAGGAGAGAAAAGCAGACCAAGGTGCTGGTGGTCTGGGTGCTGAGGGTTGTGTAGTCTTAGCCAGTGGGGCCAAAGAGGTTTGTCTGACTTTGCTGGGTGAGACACTCAAACCCAGTTAAGGTCTCACAGATTTTATCAGCTACAGAAAAGGTAGCACTTCACTTATATATAACATATATATATATTTATACACATAAAACATATATGTATGGCTGGATGTCCCTTTAACATCCAGCCATCTTTTCCTGACTGATCTGAGCTGGCCTCCCTTACTGTCTCTTCTGCTGCTGTTTCTAAGCTCCTCAGTTGCCCAGGCTGAGGCTTTCCCTTACCACCTCTTGAGTTTCCCACAGAAATGAAGCTCAGTCAAAGAATCATGGAGTTTTAGACTAGATGGCAACATAACATTTTCTAGTTAACTTTATGTATTTATTATAGGCCATTACATTTTACCTAATGGCATATTTCACAAGTTCAATAACTTATATGTGGTTGAATATATTTTATAAAAAGCATTCTTGCTTGATTTGAAAACTCATGGGATAGAAAACCCACCCATTCCCTTGGTAGCTTAATCCCAAGACTAATAAATTTCATCACCAAAAATGGTCTTTGTCTCTAAACTGAGTTTGTATGCATTCATCTCCCATGTAGTCGCATTATGCTGTTCCCTCTCAGATTAAAAAGCCTCTTGTACTTCTACTGTCTCCCCATGAGGATACTTATATAATGCAAGCAAGTCATCTCCTCATCATCCTTTTGATAAACTACTAAGCAGACTGAGCTTTCAGTCTCTCACTCTAAAGAAATTTCACTTACATTTTTTTTTTTCAGTTCATGTTTGTGCCTTCATCACTTTCTCAACATGCTTTTAAAAATGCATTTTTGATATCAGGCTCCCAGCAGACATATTCAGAAGTAAAAGCATTTCTTGTAGCCTAGGAATTGGATTAGCTGTTCTAACTGCAGCATTGCATTAAGGAAGCATCTCCAGAATAGCTCCTCAGACCATTTCTGGGTAAGTCTTGGGATGACTCTTGCATCTGTAGGTAGGTCTTGTTTCACTTTAAGACATGAAATTTTTCAGACATTCTGTCTGACAGGCATCATGTTAGAGAACAATCCAGTCTGCTGGTTTTGTCCATTCTTTTCTCAACCTAATTTAAGTTCAGACGATACTAGCAGTGATTCTGTATTTACTTCCAGACTTACTTACTGAGGAAAACCCTGAAGCTCATGAGGCCTAGCAGCAGTCCTTTCAGATCCCTGCCAACTGCTGCCATTACTACTCCATTAACTACTTTTAGAGATCCAGCGACCAGGTCTGAATCCATCTGCCATTCTATAGCTAATGCAAATGTCACTCGGTATTGCGGTAGAGCCTCTAGAAACACTCAGACACATTGATCCTTACAGCTACCTGCATCAACCCGTGTGTCATTTTAAAAATTAAATCTGTCCTCTGTTGTTATTGGTTGGGGTTCTTTTGGCAAGGCAGAGGCTCAGTGACATAGTACATCTGACATGTGGCCCAGTGCTAGGAATTTGTTCATTGTCCAAGCCATCTGCTGTATGTAGTATAATGATAATATCTACAATACACATATAGCCATAGGATTTATACACCTAGTGGAAATGTATGCCATGGATGGGCTTATGTAGCATGTTCTGAGAAAGACAAATTTGCTTCAGATCATTCAGGCTGTCTTTGTAGATTGCAATAGTAACTGTCTTCTTAATACTATGTATTTTACAGGGTTTTTCTTTCCTCTCAACAGTAGCACCTTCTAAAAGCTAAAACCTCGGGCCATAGAAGTGAAGATGTTCATTTTTTTTTTCTATGCAAAGGTTCATCTTTCATTGAACTAACTGAAAGGGAGGGTCTGGCTATGAATATTTACAAGTTCAAGCTCTTTTGTCCGTAAGCTTCTGAAGAAAATCTGACAGCGTGTTTTTCTCAAAATCCTTTGTAGAATGTTAGTTTCATTTCTGACAGTTTTTCATGTTTACAGCTTGGGAAAAATAAAAAAAAAGAAAGATGAAGCCTAATAGCTTGTGATACAGATGACACATTTTTACTGGACTAGGAAAATGGTTTTAAACTCAGAAATGGCATTTGGAGTCATTCAGTCTCTTTTACAGCAGAAGCTGTACAGTTTTGGGGATTCTTGTGTTGGTTCAGTTGTCAACAGAGATAATAGAGATTAATACAAAGAAACAAACACTTCTTGTTGCTATCTTCATCTTTAATGATACCAGTTTATAGTCACTGCATGGATGGGTGGACTGTTGGTTGGTAAACATATGAGAACCCATCAGTTAACAATATTTTGTCTTCAGCTACTGAACTCCATTGAACATCCTCTGGTAGCACATGCACCCATAGAAAACAGCCTTTTGAGGCCCGTAGTTCTAGTTCAGTATTTGTACATCTTCAGGTACCCTACAGGAGTGGAGGGTGAGTGGTGAATGCAATCTCTATGCAATGACTGGATGAAATCAAGCACAGGGACAGACAATTCTCCTATTTTATGCTACTTTCACATCTCCTGTTTCTTTTTAAGCAACATTTTATAATCTAACCCCCATGACTGCCTTCTAAGGCCACTTACAGATCAGCAAGCTGCTACTTTGCAAAGCAAACAGAGGGAAAAAAGCTGCAAGCTCTGTGAATAATTAAAAACAATACCAAAAGGCATTAATTCCAGAAGACTTTGGGGATAATAAATATTTTTTTGGCTTACTTGCAGACTTATCTTAATACAGAGAACTAGTCTGAGACTGTTCTTCATGTGGTCTTTAGACTCATGTGTCTTCTCTTTTCCTGCATCCACACTTCAGATAGACAGCAGATAGCACTGTTATAAGTTACTGTTTACAGTGGATTTCGTGAGTTTCATAGAGAGAACTGTCTTTGTGAAGAGAGGTATTGTGTTAAAATAATGTTAAAAAAGGAGGCAAATATGGCTCTTCCAGAATACATGCCAAAAAAAGTCTGATTCCTGTTAAAAAGAGAAAGGGAAATTTCTGGATGGGTTATGTTTTCACATATCCCATTTTGTACAAGCAAAACATCTACAATACCCATCTGAATTTCAGTTTCACCCAGCATACTTGACTGACATGAGCACAGTTTTCTTACCAGCAGCCTAGCAGAACCAACATGTCAGTGAAAGGGATTCTTTTCAGCTACACGCCTCATCGGCCCTGTTATCGGTGAGCCTCCCACCGTGGCATGGCTGGTCCTTGGAGTGCCAGATGGGGCAGAAAACCACCCAGCCTGGTCCTGTGTTGCAGGGTGGAGTCTGCAGAATGGGCTTTATGAAAATAATTTTTGACTTCTAAACTAAACCTGTTTGGTATGAAAGGCACAGGAGGGCACTTCCACATAGTCTTGCAATGCAATTTTTGCTGTCCAATGCCGGAAACTTGTAGTCCATCCTTAAAAGGTCACCTTGATCCCAACCATATTGCCTCAAAGAGCTGACTGTACCTCGGAAATTGTAGGTATTTCCAAGTTCCCCCTTCCCTTCCCTTCCCTTCCCTTCCCTTCCCTTCCCTTCCCTTCCCCTAACCCTAACCCTAACCCTAACCCTAACCCTAACCCTAACCCTAACCCTA
>VZTM01003377.1:47510-76303 GCA_013400555.1 Jacana jacana | reverse complement strand
TTCCCTTCCCTTCCCTTCCCTTCCCTTCCCTTCCCTTATTATTTTTTACTTTTATTGTTTACTCAAGCGAGGATGCTGAAGTAGAGCAAAGATCAGGTGTTGGATGGGAAAATAATCACCTGAGTTACAAGCAAGTGTAATTTTGTTTTTAAATGGAGAATTTAAGCCACATACAGAAAACAAAGTGAGTGCAGAGCAGTAGGGATCATAGTGTAGCTCAAATATCAAACAATCAGAAAATTGTGTCAGAGAATTTTATTGTGATCCAGAGCAAAGAATTTGTAGACAGGAGCCTGTCCTGATTAAATAATGAATAAATAAAATATGCATTCTTTCCTACTGTTTCTTTGTGTTTTGGAGATCCCGAAAATCCTAGACCATTTCAGAAGTTTGGGCACACCAGTGGTTCACTTGGGTTTTGTGGTGAGGCCAAAAAGGAGAAAGAAAAAAAGAAAAAGAAAAAAAAAAAAGAGCCTGGGAAACCCTATAACTGCCCAGTCTCAGTGGTTTTGTTACTGTGCCAAAATAAGGGGTCAGGACATAATAGCAGTAGAAAAGCTCACTTGCGGTAGATTTTACATAACAAGTTCCCAGCTTCTCTCATTCAGCCTGTGCCCGGTTCTGCAACCAGGACAGCACAGAAAGCAGATTTTAGCTTCAAGAATGCCAGTGGGAGAGCATGTTTTCCTTTGGTAAATTGCAATAAATTAAAGAAATGCCTCAATTCTTGCAGGAGGGGGCTGGGTGTGGAAAGCAGAATTGAAAATGCTCTCAAAATGTCCTGACGCAGTCCCTTTCCTCCATAGCTTGCTCAGGTACTTCAGCCACGCTTAGGAGTCTCTCTTGGGGCCACCTACTTTTCAGAGGTGGCTCTTGCAGCTCCTATTGATGTGCCTGGCAGCAGCGGTTGCTCAGCCCACCTGAAAAGCTTTGCCTGCTTCTTCCAACTGCCAGCTTGCGGATTGAATAGCCTGATGTGTATCAGCTTAAGTGGAATATTCAGTCTTAGCAAGACTTTTGAGTAAAGCAGGGCAGGAAACACATTGTAAGCCAGATTCTGCCTGGTACCAGCACTTCCATTAGGGGAGTTTCTGTGTGCAGGGGCAGCGCAGTGTCCTGGACCCACTGCAGCCTCTTGGTGGGAGAGAACCAAAAAGATTCAGGGAGAAACGAGTGAAGAAAATCTGTTAGCAGCATGGCTGAGGCACAGAACAATTTCATCTAACTGGTTCTGTGCTTTCCCTGCCATTCAGGACGACCTGCAGGGATCATGAGGATTTTGAGAAACACCATGCTCCATCAGAGCAGAGCTTTTGCTGTCCTGCAGTCTTAGGTATTTTCATCAAAGATACAAAAACAATGCAGCAATTTCTTATTTTGTGCTGTCACCTCCAGTCACAATTAACATTTCCACTTCTCATTAGAGGCTTTTCCTCTGTCCATTTTCTGTGTTGAGTCTGGTTTTTTTTAGAAGAGAATAGCAGAAGTCACAGCAAAGGTGGCAGCTGTTGTCTATTGCTTGGAGGGCTTTATAGGTGGTAACACCATAACAACTTCCTTGAAAGCAGGGAACTGCTGTAAACTCCTCCCCACTTCCCTGTCTCCTAAGTTTCCCACTGTCTTCAAACCAGGACACCCACCAAGGAACCTCCCCAAAATCTGTAGCTGTACCCATGATCCTGCAGCAGGTACAGCTGCCCAAACTGTGGACCCGCAGACCTGGCAGCATCCTGTCCCAGGCAAGCTAAAGACACAAAAATAAAACCTGTGCAAAAGGTAAACTTGCAGGCCCTGCAAGTAGCTGAGGTTCATTTGGAACAATATCATGGCTCTGCAACATGCTACTAAAATGGTTATGTGCCTATACAGCATATGATACTTTTGCATGTACAATGCTACCGTATTCATTCTCTGCTATAGCCAGAGATGAAAACAGCGTTAGCCTAAGTTCTGTCTGTGTCTCCCACGTAATAAGAACTCTGTTTCTTTCTCCTTAATACACATTTAATATCTTTAAAGTCAAACTCAGGACTTAAGCTGAGTAGCTCCTGCTACCATTGCTGAGAAACATCAGGGTGAACGTTATGAGTCACATGTATATAGATGTACTCTGTGTGTGCACCTGCATTTATAAAACACGTGCATGAATTTATGCATGCATTTGTGCAAGTAGGGAGGGAACTGCTGTATAGTTGGACTCAGCTCTTTGAACACACATTGTTTCTCCGAGGAATTGTAATTCATTATCATAGCCAAAACTTAAAAAATTTCCTCCATGTGTGTTTCTTTCATCATGAATGAGGTAATTCAATAGGCAGGTGCTAGTGTGCCACCATCCAGTTTTTACACCTAAGTAACTAGCTTAGCATTGAATATCCTACTGATGTGTATTTACAATCCACTGAGTGTTAATTTACATCTCTATGTGCTGAAGTGCCCAGATAAACCTGCTCTGCTCCCACACCTTATGTCTCAGAATGCTCTTTCCTGAATGCAAAATTATATGGGACACTTCAACTTTGCAAAGCTTGGGAAATGAGCAGTACTGGGAGGTTCTGTGGAAACTGTGCTTTCTGGAAGAAATTTAAGGAAAAAAAGAATCTGGCATAGGAGGAATTTCTACATGAAAAGGACAAGACAGATATGTGTGCACAGATGGTGACTGACAGTACCATACTCTCAGGCAGGCTTATTAGTGCAGCCTCAGTGCCATGATAACATAGATGTGCTGGACTGGAGCTGGCTTACACTTGACAGCTGAGAGTGAATCGGCATTTGGTCGCACCCATTTATGCTGACATACTTAAAGAGGGCAGGAGATCATATGTGAGAAGACACAGGAAAGGAAGCGACAAGTATATATATTTTAAAAAAATATAAAGTTATGATTGTGTCCTTGAGATTTTTTCCTTTCTTCTTGTAAGGACTCTTTTTCCTCTCACACAATTGTTAATCACATCACTTTCAGAAGGCGAATAGAAGCAAGCAACATAGTCTGATCAATAGAGTCTATATGTTGTTAGTAGCCTTCACAGAGCCATAGAAAAATTGGCTACAGCAGTAGGGGGTTAATCCTGAAGGTTGCTAGCAGCCAGGTAAACTGGAGACTGTCACAAGGGTTGGAAGGACCACAGGAAGGGCTGGGAGAACATAGCCCTGGGTGCCAGGTTATCCAGCCCTGGTGTTTTGAAGGCAGCGGTTTGCATACATAGATTGGATCCATGGCTTCTGCAGAACCCTCCAGTTGAGCATTGCTTTATTTAGGGCTACTGCACCGAACTAAAATATCTTTTCTCTATTTGGGCTCAGAATAAAATGAGACATCAAGATTCTCACCCTGCCTCTGTCTGCTCTCCTCTGTACAAAAAGAACCAGGGGGGCACTTTCCCCTGATCAGGCAACCTGGCACTGATTTTCTGCTGAGGCAGTGCCTGGGCAGGCTTGACAGATGCACAATGTTTTGAAACAGAAAAGCTTGCATTCTTAAGGCTGCCAACTGCCCAGAACGATGCACTTCTTGGCTGGAACAAAGCTGGGAAGTCCTTGGCTTCCTTGGAGCCATTGGAAATACAACATAAAGAAAGGGCATGATCATCCTATGAGTTAAATTCCAAACCTAATTTCTAAACATGGCTATTTATCCACAGAGTTCAATGATTTTAGCAGAAGCCACATGGCATAAATACCTTCTGTTTACAGGACCACTTTTTCAGTGGGGAAACTGAGGCAGCGAACAGTTCAAGTTTGTCTGACAAGTCCATGAAGTTAGAGAATGTAGAGGATGATGCAGGTCTCCGATGTCTGAGTCTGTTACTCTAGCTACAGCAAAGCTACCTCTACTATATGAGAAATCTGTGGGACACACAGCACTTATCTCCAGTGCCAAGACCTCAGCAGTTCTCCCCTAAAATATTTTTTTTTTTAATTAATAAAAAATTTAATCTAAGACATTCTCATTAAATTAAATAAGATGACTGTTTCCCCTCATCCACCCACATTTCAGAAGGTAAATCAGTCCCAAGTATGTGGGTTTATGGAGTCACTCCCTTTGCAGTCAGGCATTTACACTCCCTGGTATTCTGTGTTCCTGCCCTGCCCTCTGAACTGTATATGATACAGGACAAGTACGTCTGTATTTTTTATAAAGTGTAATAATTTATGGTCTGACTTCAAACGTTAGGTTCCGAGGCCAGATTCATTTAGTTTTGAAAGCATCACAGCAGGTTACACAGCTGATAAAATGGCATTAACATTACAGTTAAAAATACTTATCTGATGCATTGTTAGCCTGAAGGCACATACAACAAAGACTTTTATATATAACCTACATATACAATAGAAAGCTCTATTAAAATATTTTCCTCTCAAACTTTTGCAGTGTGTCATATTTTAATTTTCATTTAAATTCAAACTACATTTAAAATTAAAGTGGTGATCTCCAATGACACATCACTAAGATAGAACAGCCTGAGGCAGGTGTAGCTCCAATAAATTTGGCCTTCTGGGGGAGTTACACCAGAGGACATTTCAAGAGGATGGGCTATGTCTGATTGCACTGTGGTTGCACACCTCTGACTTCTAGCAAGCAACAGACTACCAGCATTTTTAGATGAGACGGGTGTAATGGCTGTGTCTCAGCTTTGCAAGCCAAATCCTACATGGAGAGAGGAAACTGCCCTATGTGAGAAAATATATCAGAATCTGAGAACACACACCTATGCAATTTCTTTCTTTTTTATTAAATAAAATAATTTAATTTTACTTAACACTGATTCAATTTAGAAAAAAAGGCAAATATGGAACATTATTTTCCCAAAATCAAGTTTTGGTTTCATAAGCAAAGCACAACTGGTTTTTGGAAGAGACAAATGAGCCAAGGGAGCACTCTCATCCCACTCCAGCCCTCACACAGACTTGCTGTAATGCTTTACAGCACGTTTGACTTGCCCTGAGAACGAACCTGCATTAGAGATATACTTAGAGAATTTCAAATGAAGAAATGTTTATAACTAAAAAGCATTTACTGTAATGAAGCCCCTCAAAAGAGGCTCTGCATGCTGCAGCTGATCTTTCGTGTAAACCTAATTGCACCGAATGTTGTGGAGTGTGTTTTCATTCCTCTTCTGCACACGTTCAGCTTAATTTTCTGAGTAAAACAAACATCTGTGCACAGTTGTGGATGTGGGATTTTACACTAGTTATAGCAGGTGACCTTCAGTTTTTGTTTTTGCCTAGCAGTCTCTCAAAATATAAGCCAAACTACAACCCAGGCTCACACTTTCACACTTTGACCTTTTAAAATTTACTTTTAAAAATAGAGGTTATCTTTTGTACTGCAAATTATGCCTTTATCTCTTATAATCCCATAAGTCAGATATCACAGTCCCACTTCAATTATGCTAAACTCTTATGTTAATTTTAAATCATGTAACTTAATTCCTGGCAAAGCAGGCTGGTGATTTTCAAAATGTGGTTAATGAGGCAAAGTACAATCTAGATTCTGCTACTGAGATCATGTGAATCCCTTAGGTCGCTGAAGATGACTACGAAGAGGCTCTTCTTTACAACAGTCTGGGCTAGATTTTCAAAAAATGAATTTTTAAGTGCAGTGAGGGGCTATGAAATTTGAGGTTGAGCATACAGAGAAGTCAAATTACTTTCACCAGAGCCATAGAGCAACAGTGTGGCTAAAACAATTACACTTCTGTGCACATGGACCTTAAGTAGCGTCCTCCTGTTTTAAATGACAAATGCAAACTGTACCAGATTTTCAAGATGACAATCCAGGGACTTGATGCCTATGTCCACAGATGCATGCAAATCAATTTAATCATCCATCACATTTGCAGAAACCTAACAATTGCTAATAACATCTTTCACCCCTCTCCTGACTCAAACAATAGCTTTATCTAAGATCAGTTAGTAGATGAAATCTTATGAGACTGTACAGCTTTTTTTGACACAATTACATCCTTTCCCTGAAAAATCGCTTTCATTCCCTGATCAGATGTTGAAAGTTTTTCACTAAAGCAAGCTCAAGGATAAGTTTAAGCTCTTCAAAGACTTTGTAATTTGCTACTAGTTATTTCTCTGAATTAAAGAATTAATACGAAACTCATATATAAATTGACCTCCATTCTTTATTAGCATGATAAACCTTTTTTTTTTCCTCATATATTTTTCATCATACGTTGGTACATGAGCCATTTTCTGGTCTGTAAATTAACCATTAATTAACACACATCCAACAAAGACAAGACAAAGAAAATATATAGACATCAAAAGTTGGTGAACATTTTTTATTTAACGTCTTCAGTGACCTCCCTACAAAGAAAGAGAGAATAATTCAGGATTTAAGGTGGGAATCCATATGTACAAGAGCACAGGATCTAGAGAACTTTGCTGTGACAATGGGAAAAGATGCTTTTTACACCAAGATAAAATCTAAGTGAAATCTAAGGCCATTTTCACATGAGTTTGGAAGTTGGATGACACAAAATCCAAACTCTGTCAGGAGCCACTATTTACAGTCCAAATGCATAGTCTCACTTGAGAAAAACAGCCATGAAATTGCATAGCTAAATTAAAAATATAGTAATTTGTGCTGGGTAAAAATACATGGGAACTCAATAACAGCCATTAACTGGCCTGGCACACAACACTACAGCAGCAGCATATTATAGCCCAGCTTGACAGTGGCTGCAAGGAACCACTTCTCCATCATGTTGGCCCTGGGGCTGAGCACTCAGGCATGGGGCAGCTGCATTCCCATTCTGTCCTGTCCTGTCCTGTAGCTCCATGGCTCCCTGCTCTGGGATGGAGCCCGTAGGAGAAACATGAGTGGTTTCGGTCAGGGAAGGTGGGAGTCAGACACCATACTGAGTATAAAAGGGGAGATAAAGGGCATATTGTTCACCTAAGGAAAAGTATGTATCAGGGCAGCTCAATGGCTGGATATCCCATCTCAAACACTTCAGGTGTTAACACCTAGGAGTCCGTCTGGGCACAGCAACTGCTCATACAATTAACAGTGTCTGCATTTACCTGCCTGAGGCATCACTGCACCTCTATGTTGGTGCTGAACACCTGCACCTCTCCCCACCTCCTGGTGATGATGGCTTGTGGGATTTTTCCTTCGCCTTCTCTTTGCTCCACAGCTCCAGGGTACAGGTTGGCTTTGGCTACTGGTGCTGCTAGTCACATACAGCACCACCTCTGACTTGGGGTTGCCCAGTATGCTTTTACTTCCCTGCCTTGGAATGTCTCATCCTGCTGCGAGGAGAGATGTGCAGGGCCTGCTTGATTACATGCTGGCACTGTGGAGGCTGGAAGTGGCTTTTTTTCCTCTTCTGAGGAGAAAACAGGGAGAAACAAGCAGTGAGTGTAGGAAATGGCTTCTCCTTTCACCAGGGACCCACAATTACTCCTGTGAAAGGACTGAAGCTGTACATTTGCCTGAGATGAGCGTAAGGACAGCAATAGTGCTGTTTGTGAGCCATGGTTGGGAACAGAGGAAAAGGAGGTATTACTTGCATCAGTTTCCCACCAGGCTGGTTCCTTACTTGAAAATTTGCTATATCAAGGTGCTGGAGCAAGATGCCCCAAAGCACTTCAGGAAGCAAAGAATAGGTGCCATCTTTATTTTGAGAGGGCATAGAGATTTCTCATTACCCATTCTGCAAGGATTTCTCCTCCTCCTGGGACACCCTGGCACCCATACTACAATGCCATGTGCAACTGTGGGTTGGGAGGGAAGAGGATAAAGTTATTAAAACATAGGACTCTGGGACTCTGCATGCAGCCACTTCGAAGACAAATCACCAGTACCTGTCCCGCCACATAACACTGCAAGCATCCACCCCATCCCTGGGGTTTGCTGGCCTCTGAAAAGGCAGGAAGAACAGCAAAATACAGGTGACTTCAGGGATTTCTGGGAACAAAGCCAATCCATGTGTTTAGGAGGTGATGGGCAACTTCTGTGCAAAAATTGCCAGGAGCTGGACTGATGACCTGACGCTGGCAGACCAAGTGTGGTCACAGCAGTTGCAATGAAGTTGATTCTCGGTACAGATCTTATAATGACACATGGCTATCACCCTAAGACTTTGCCCTACCAATAAAGATGAAGACTCTCTTGAATATTTGGACCACAGTATGCATTGGGGGTTGACTCCACTGTAAATTAAACTGTTAGTTTTAATGGATGTGGCAACTGTCTGGAGGGAGGGTCATGTTTGTCAACTCTAATGCATCCATCAAAACAGGGTAGTGGATTGTGACTTCAGATCACAGGCTTACTCAAGCTTACTCTGCTCAACAGTTGAGCTGCTGCATTATTCATAGTTTTACACATTTGCATTCAAAAGTATCCTTCAATAAACACCAATCCAGTCTAAAACCAGCTACAGTCTAATGGCAATGAAACAACCAAGCATTGCAACTGAGAACGCTGCAAACATTTTAGAAAATTAGCCAATGCTTCTTTATTAAGTGACAGAAAGTAAAAAACACATTCAAAAATAGTTTGAAAACCAATTTCTAAAGCAGACACACAAAAAACAGAACCATGCTACCCTGAATGCTTTAAAAGCACATCAGGTAAGCTAATGCAACAGATGGCTGCACTTCCACTTCCACAGTATAATCCATAATGGTAAAAACAGCTTTTTCAGGCATTTTAGTGCAATTTCTCCTGTTTACAGGTCTTTTATTTTTTTATGCATTCTCCTATAATTTAATGTCAATTGATGTCACTAGCTTATAAAACCCCCACTAAGTCAAGAAAACTCCACTTAGCAGTAACTTCGCTGCCTTTCAGGGCTAATATCAAAGTAGTTGTTTTGAATCCCAAAATGATAAGTATCTAATAGAACCCTGAAGCTATTCTGGTTCTACACAACTGGTGATGTATAATTGAACATTAAGTAATCCAAGTAATAGAAGTCATAGGTCAGCTGTCTCTCCTCTTTAGACAATTCCTTTAAGTATTGCCTCACTACTTCTGTACTTGTTCTCTCATCAGAGGAATGTCTGTCTTTGAATTTAGGAAACTTCAGCTCAGCTGGAGCACCCACCAGCTGCAAAAAGTAATTGGCATCTTCTTCCAGGGTTTCAAACTTTCCTATAAAGTCATAGTTGATGAGGCAGGGATAGCAGAGTTTACTGACTTGCTCCCAATGAATGTCCATTCCTACTGGGCGATGGGAATCTAACAAATACTGGATAAACTCCTTGAACTTAACCCCTGATCCGGTTTTCAATGCTTCTTCATTTGCATTATGTCTATACTTCTTAATTATTGCCTTCCCAAATACTGGATGGTAATAGCTATTTGGATGTTCAAACTTATCCCTGAAGGCAGATACCAGTCTTTCCATAGGATCACGCACAAATATAGTCTTGGTGTATGTGTTCAAACGTGTGTATATCCCTTTCAGGTCATAACTGTCCAGCTTCCTTAGATGCTTTCCATAGTGTACATCATCGTGGGAAATGTTGTGTGCTGAAGTGGCGAGTCCATTGAGCACCATGAGGACCCTTTTCCAATTGGAGCAGCCTGCTTTTGGCACTTCACAGTACAGGACCTTGTGCCTGTCCTCCACGTAAATTCTCGACACCAGGTGCACAAGGTGGGTTTGCAGCTGCTTTCTGCTGTTGTATTTCTTACAGAAGTCATGCAGGAAGGACCTGCGCCTTTCCTGGGCGCTATCCACGTCTTTCCACTTGCCATCCCTGACTAACGTCTTGTTTAAAGGGTGCAGAGCAGGAGGTAAATACACCCCTCTGAACTGGATGAGAGGTGACTTGCTCATCTTCTGCTGGTCAGACATTTGGCTCATCAAGGATGCAGCCACCACATTCATAGGGTCAGCCTTGTCCTTCCAGTTCCTGCTGACTGAGATAGCCATCTCATGCTTACTGAGGCCAGGAGGAGCACTCCTGCTCAACGCAGATCTACTTGGCATTCCTGGAGGTGGGAGCATGAAATTCTGCAAACATGGAAAAGAGCAGAGCTTACACACAGTGACAGCCCAGCCCAGCCCATTCACATCACAAAAGCAGCAAGGGTGGATCGCATTTCAACTCAGGAACAATCCACATGTAGTACTACAAAGTCTCTTCTGAACCATTTGATCTAATTTAGTAACAAGCCGGGCTAATTACTGAAATGCATGCTTTTGAATCTTACCTGTTAGCACACAGTAGGCCTTCCTACAAAAATACATAGCTTAAGCCACACTTTTTAAGAAATCAGAAAAGGTTCACATGGGGAAGTTGCTAGTTCTGGTAGGGGTGGCCAGGTTGCATGGTCACTAACAGCTCTCTGGAGCACACTGGCACTGTCACGCTAACAGCTGCTGGATCTGCTTCCACTGATGTGACTTGAAGCAGACCGTGTTCCCCAGTGGTGGTAGGGGATGAGCATAGAGCTTCTAAATAGCTGACATCAGTGGGTTTGAGTAGGGTGTAGTGACAGACAAAATCTTCCCTTCAGAAAGGTACCTACATGCCGATCATGGAAATGGGATGCTTTGGACTGTGTGCACATACAGGTGTTTGCCACACCGATGCCTGCACCTGAGATAGCTGGTAAGGCAAAATGGGTGCCTTTACAGCCTATTCCTTCTGACCTATTCTGACACCAATTACTGACACCAACTAAGTAACCATTCAGAGCCTTGTATCACACATGCTGACTAAAGAGTTTCTTGCAGTTTGGGCATTTCTGCTCTCTGATTCCCAAGTGTATTCTCGGATGTCTACTATGGCTAGTAGATTTTCTTTTATCCTGTTAGTAGGCAAGCCTGCTGCATTGGGACATGTAATACAGCTGCCTATTTTCATTACAATTCTGGAGAGGGGTGATGCTGGTCAGCAAGTATTTGCTGTTACAAATACCAGATAGCCCTGATGGTTAGATGGAGACACATGCACAGACTGCCTGACTGCTTTCATAACTCTGACTTTTTTTTGGGAACCTACATAAAAAGACTTTTCCACCATAAACTGATTAAACATTTACTAGAAAGTTGATTTGTGGACTGGCAGACCATAAGCATGGATTTGGGGGACTGGGAGAGTTCACAGGCTGATTCAAGTAAGGCTGTTAAAAATTCAGAGGAATAATGTTAGAAATGGCAATGCATGGAACACAATTTGAATTCCAGTTTGAAATAAAGCCTGCGCAAAACCAAGCAGTTCCAAGAAAAGTTAGCCTACCTTGCAGCGTAATAAATTCCAATGACAAAAAGAAAACCTGAGGATCAGGCTGTTCTGTATTGCTGAAAGCAAATAAAAGAACAGAGCCAAGCAGGACATCTACATCTGTGAGAGAGGGCATGTTGGTGTTTTTAGAGATGCAAAAGGTTACTTGAATTCTTTCAGTTCAATGTGGTAGGTTTTTCTAACATAATTTGTTTTTTTTTTTTTTTTTTAATTCTGTTGTCTAATATTTAATTCTTTAAAACAAACAAAACATGTGCCTAGAGATTTATCCCTTCTGCCCTAGGAAAGAAAGAGCATAGTTAGTGTGTAATAACAGAAGGCAGTACTGGTAGTAAAACAGGGGATGACTATGAGCCTAATGGGAATTTCAGCATCAAAATGAATGGTGACTTACTGCAGAACCACAGACTTATTAAATTATTTGACCTTTAAAGGAAAACCTGGACCAAACAAGTTGGAAATGAAAAATATGGGATACACAGAAATCAACTTCAAAACACCAGGCTCAGCAGAAGTAGGAATAAAGTTATACTACGATGCTAAAGTAAGCAAAGGTTGTAAGCTTACTGGTGTGACCCTCGGGAATTTTACAATTTAGAAGACAGTCTCCAGTGATATGTAACTGTACTGGTGTCCCCCGATGCAGAGAAAATTCAAGGGAGGACAGCAGTACCTCATGACTTCCTATGGTATGTATTTCAGGAGATATTGTAGTGGAAAGAGACTTATACCATCTGAATTCCAAACTAAAACCACCAAAATGAGCACTTCACTTCAAAGGAAAGTTCAGCCTTCTGAATTCAGCCTGCCATCCTGAAGTAGTGGAAGCTGCCTCAGTTCCACCAGACCAGGAGGGGAAACAATAGACTAAAACGTGTGTGGTCTTAATTTTGATCCATTGCAAACAGTCCACCTGGGATCCAGGAACCAAGCTCATGGGATAACCCAGGGAGATACCAGAAGAGGATTGTAATTCAGCTTCAGAAACTGTGAGGGCAGCTGTAGGAACCACTACTGAAGGATTTTTCATGGGATTAAAGACTTCAGAGAAGGATGGGCAGAACTGTTCAGAGAAATCTCAGGTAACGCCCTGAAGAAACAACATACGCACAGTGGGAGTCAGTTGGAAGGGGCTCCCTCCAAGCAAGATGAGGCAAAACAAGAAAGAATCTATCAAGAAAAAAAGCCCCAAACAGAAGAAAAAAACAAAACAAAACAAAACAAAACCCCAAACCCTAGGGGAAAAACAATGACATGGGAAGTTCTGAGGACAAAAAATTATCTAAATATGTAAAATACTATTAGATGCTTCCCCTCTCCACTTCCCCTTCTCACTGAGACACATATCCCATAGTGAATACAACAGTATTGGATAATAAATGTTATTATAAGCTCCACGAGGGATAGTGTGCTTGCAGTAAATGCTGGCTGTAACTTCCTCTATATAAGAATGGGAGGGAGCAGATAGTGATAATTTTTGAATGGCTGTTACATTGCCAGGGAAGTTCTCCAACTCAAAAAAAAAAAAGAAAAAGGATATCACAGCTCTACACTTGCTAGCAGTATGTAGGCTAATAGCTAGTAATGATAAAGGAATTAATTACTTTTGATGACAATTGCTTAACTAGAAAATTTTCTTGGGAAAGTAACAGAAATTGTTGAATAGATAGTGCTACATTTCTTAAGCACAAACTACCTGACAGTCTGGCATATTTAGCTGCTACTACCGTTACGTGCAGGAGAACTGAAAGCCACACACTCTGAAAGGATTTTCATGTCATATGATACTAGGCTTACACAAAGTAAGAAGCCTTCTTTGGCTTCCTCTTGGTGTCAGTAACTTTTCAATGCCCAGTTTTTGAAACTTTAAAGGTATGTACATCTCCATATTATGGGTTTTGTTGTTTGTTTTTTTTTTTTTTCCCCACAGTGGGAACAGGAAAAGAAGAAACTTGCAAAAGCAATAAACATTTCTTAGAAAAAAATGTTCTATTATATTTCCTTTGCTCTCATCCCCTCACAAGCTGCTGAGAAACACTATTCTGGGAAACACCTGAGCATACACCAACAACAGGCAGGTAATCCCGGATCAGTCACTAAGTCTGGATCCAGAACTTCCCATGCAAACAGTCATTACCAAACTCTTTGAGCCAACTGTCCAAGTGCAGGGATGGCCACTCGTGGCTTTCCAAAGAGCTGCTAAGTTTGAGAACCAGCTGCCTGGCATGAAAGATGAACTCCATGGTCACCTTGGATAGACAAAAAGCTGTCCTTGAGCCATGCTAACAACCTACACAGCAGGTTGTGTAGATTTCATTTGAGAATTAAAATCCAGTGAAGTGTTGCACCCTTGCCAGTAATTATGTGGAGCGCAGAGTGCCTTGCTCTGCTGGCACCAACACATTTGAAAGCAAGGTAAGAAATGGCCATGAGTACAATTTTGAAGAGTATGCACATCATCTCCTTCTCCCTTTTGCTAGGCAGGAAGTGAAGACAGATTTAAAGATTAGTTTAAATACAAGGAAAAAAGGGGTTTAACGGAGTGTTAGTGTGGTGTTTGGCTACTGGCAGGCAACTCAGTGAAGCCACTGAAATAAAAGGCATTGAGTCATTAACGGGTTGACGATGTGGTTTTTTTTGACATTTTTATTGCTGGAGATTCCCTGCTCCTCCCCATTCACAAAAGGATTTCTCCTACTGCAAAAATAAGGAGACAATACCATCTTTTATACACACTGATGCTGTCCTCTCCTTTAATACTTCAAAGCCACTGGGGTAGAGGAGATTGAGTACTGCCAAGAACGCTTAAGACTCATCCAATTATGCTTTGTGGTGGTTTTACAGTGCACAGGTGGGATCTCATCTAGACAGTTTGCAATTAGAGCAACTCGCCGTGCAAAAAGATAATGATGTATTGGAAAGGATGATAATCCGGGGCTGATTTACAAAGATTTAATGGCCTGCAGTGCAGACAGTGCTGTTTCCTAAATGCTTTTGTGTTAGATATACATTTTTACTAACAAGAATAATAAAATTAAGTGACCCCAACAGAAAATGTAAGACAAAGTATGGTGGAGGAAAGAAATACTCTGTTTTGTTGTGCTTTTCCGTGCTGCTAAATAACTACATTGTAAGTATCAGTACTGTATGGTTTGGTATTCAACCTCTAGCAGTTAGGCCTTCTGCCCTAAAACACGCTTCCTAAACCAGTCCTCTAAGATGCTTCTTAGGAGCTACTGCATAAATCATCTGCAGCCTACTGTGCTCTGCTTTTTACTGTGGCTTGCACTTGACTGTTGCAGGTTTGTGTGCCCTGAGGATCCTCTCAGCACTATTATACTAAATAGCTAATATGGGTGCTCTGCAAACACATGGGTATTCAGAGATAATAAAAACTTCATTCCTTAAGACAAGGCCAGATTGAAATACTTTTTTTTCCAGATGAAACTTACAAAACCCAATTCTTAAGAAAGACAGAGAATTTGTGTTTTCTGATCAACCAAGGTAGGAGTTCTGCAGTGCATACTCATGTTGCTTTGTATGTGGGGATTGTATTATAATGACCATGTAATTTCAGAACCTTGCTTGTTTCCTAGGATCTCTAGAGAATACAGAGAAAGGCTGTTTTGAGACAAGAGGTTCATGATTGTGGCAGATGGTTCAGAATTGATATGTAGATGAAATATGAAGAAAAGTTTGCATGACTCCTGTGTTCAGCAAGCCAGTGAAGCCTGGAGCTATTTCTACCACATTTTAACTGTAAAAGTAGAACTATACATCCACATGTATGTGCAAGTTTTCTTAAGTCTGCCAAAAGTAGGGATTATACTTAACATTTTTGTGGTAGAAGACTATTTCCAATTGTAATTCAGAATGTCCAGACTCCTCCTACTANNNNAAGATCTAGGAGTACTTTGTATGTGGAGCCATCAGTCTCGACAGGCAAAACCTTACTATTACAGACACCACATTTTCCCACGAGATGTGTATACCTAAAACACACATGCCTGTAACAAGCCTCTCTAAGATTACTATGTGAGTTGGGGGGGGGGGGGGGGGGGNGTTTTCTGATCAACCAAGGTAGGAGTTCTGCAGTGCATACTCATGTTGCTTTGTATGTGGGGATTGTATTATAATGACCATGTAATTTCAGAACCTTGCTTGTTCCCTAGGATCTCTAGAGAATACAGAGAAAGGCTGTTTTGAGACAAGAGGTTCATGATTGTGGCAGATGGTTCAGAATTGATATGTAGATGAAATATGAAGAAAAGTTTGCATGACTCCTGTGTTCAGCAAGCCAGTGAAGCCTGGAGCTATTTCTACCACATTTTAACTGTAAAAGTAGAACTATACATCCACATGTATGTGCAAGTTTTCTTAAGTCTGCCAAAAGTAGGGATTATACTTAACATTTTTGTGGTAGAAGACTATTTCCAATTGTAATTCAGAATGTCCAGACTCCTCCTACTACATTACCTAGGCTAACGTAACCATGCTCATAACTTTCTCATATCATAGCAGCTGTGTAATGTAATGTTTGGGAGCTAAACCAATCCCTACAGGAGCTCCCAATGGAGAAACTATCCAGGCTGGCCACAAGGGACAGGAAATATTTGCTGATGAGCACCTCCTGTGCACTGGAGATGAATTTCCTGATGCTTAAAACAGCTATTCCAGAGACAGGCACCACTAACTCCTCACCTCCCAGTGCAGTCATGAATTTTTAGCTTATCTAATTTATTCAGGGCAAATGCCCACTGCTACATTCCTCACAAGACAGAGTTGACATATATATTCCTTGAACACTGCAAATTTACCAGAGGTACTTCTGTCAGAGATACCTTGTGGCTCATACACAATTCCATTATGGNATTATAATCAACTGATACCAGTAATTTTAAATGCTACTTTTCAAAACACAGCTTTGTAAATCAGTGACTATCGCCCCTTGAATCTGTTAGCAGAAAGCTCAGTGTCTCATGGCAGGGTGACCTGGAGTCCGTGAGAGGGCACAGACAAAGTCAGTGAAGAAGGAAAGGGTGGAGGGAAAGAGAGATTTTTTTTTTTTTTTAATGCAGTATGGCTAAGTGTCAGGGAATGAACTGGAGTGGAAAAAATTGAAAGAAGAGCATCAATACAGAGCTGGTTTTGGAGAACATCCCAGGTCCACAGGCAATGGGGAAACTGGAGAAGCCCAGTGGGGTAAGGTAAACAGTGACATTATCAGGATTATAGTATTATAGTCCCATCCTCAGTTAATAAGGGAACAGGAGGAACCCATTTGTCTTTGCCCAAGACACATGACTGCTGGCTTTGCAGAGGGCTCACCTGCTCTCCCTGCCTCTTGCCTTCATTTAGAGAAAGCATGAAGTCACCCATGCTAATGAGGCAAGACAGTCTGCGCGAGCTACTTCCACAAGCTGATTCATAGGGTCAGCAACTTGCACGAAGGAAGCTAATCTCTAATTTTAGTTGCCAGTTCTTGTTCAAATCTGGAATTAACTCCCTCCTGTTTCTGCCCTCACAGTCAAAACATTTTGTTTCTTCAAAACATGCTCAGAATGGGAAGGATAAGAAAGATCAAAGCACGGCTAATGGAAAAAATACCAATAAAGATGCTATTGTTGTAAGGAACTAAGTAACATGTACTTTTGCAGGACAGATTAAAGATTCACCACGACAACTGCAACCCAGTATTGGAAATAAAAACAAGCACTCAACCCCTTATTTCTAATAAAGAAATCATTGTCAAGTTTGATCAATGGTAATGATAATTTGGCTTCTGGATAGTGCAATGCTGATGCTGCTTCTCTACATTCTGACAGCAGTTTAACAGTTTCTCTGCAGCATAACTTACAGACTTGTAAATAAGCACAGAGACATTGCACCTTGCGTTTGAACAGAGCCTGCATCCAATTTGCATGGAGTGCTTGTGTCTAGGTGTGTAGCTAAGACCTTAATAAAAGGCAACTTTCAGATCATGGACCACTTAACACTTGGCCATATTTAGCCCAGCCTCCTTCCTATGCAGTCACACTCGTTTTGGGTACAGGGAAACCGTATGTTCAAATAGCATTTAATTCTAACCTCAGTCCTCCTCCTCTGTATATATTTTGATTAAACCTAAGTCAGCCACTGCCATCAGTGTCTATAGATCTTCATAAGTGCTCACTCTTCTGTACAAACGATGTCACAGCAAAACAGCTTAAGCAACCTGAAATTCCAAATGGACTCAAACTAAGCACACAATACTAATTTTATGAAGAACAATGTTAGAAAAAGACTCTTAGGTTCCACTGACTGGTAGGTTTACTATATGTATACAGAGAGTTTAAATCTGAAGATGACACTTTCAGGTAATCTCTGTATATTACATATTGTTTTCTTATTTGAGTTCATTAAATAACATTAATGTGCCTACTTTTCATAACTTAGAACACAGATGCAACTCAAATAACCTAAGAGTTCCCTCTGTTGACAAATGCAATTCTCAAAATTGTTACTTCCAAGTGCATGGTAAATCATATACAGTCATTTTATGAAGAAAATAAATAATGCCGCTTGCATGTTCACAACTCAAGCCAGGCAGGCTTTTTTGAGCACATTTCATATCTTAAAAAAGGTCTATTTTCCTCTCTAAAGACAAAGGCTGATGCCTGAGGCTAGATACCAACCTCTTTTTGTCCAGCGGTTTTAGGGACCATGCTGATCAACATCAACCCTTCACAGGGGAGACTCAGTCCCCATTGCTCCATCTGAGTAGACCTATTTCCCAAGAGGGTGCTCTAACTGCTGGGCATCAACCCCAGAGGTTTAACTAACCCTGCCTTCTGGGACTGAGATCTTGGCTCTCCTTTTCCAGGGACTGCTGTAACCACCAGGCATAATCAGATGAGCCTTTCTCTCTCTAGTTCACTTTATATACAGGCAGATTATAACATGGGTGTTACAGGTAGCACAAGTTGTAGGCTTCTATCTACCTGGGCAAAGGAAGAAAATGACCCTGGGCTTCTTGGTTGCAGGGAATCACTGACTTAGTTTTCACAGATATCATAACTATGTTAAGAAGACCTGTTAAGAACACCTGTACCTCATGTGGTCCGATCTAGCAGGTGTGAGCTTTCCTGGAGAGATGGTAATTTCTGGGTTTCCACCACACTGAGATAAGAAGCACCTGGGTTGGATCAATCCTGTCAACACTGGGGTACACCTGTACCCACAGAGGAACAAGCCTACAAGGCTCAGCTGCCTCCACTGGGAGATGATGAATGAGCAGAAGTTGTCACAGATCTGGACTTGAGTTGAATTTGGGCACTTTGTTTTCCTTCCAAACCTGCTTGCCCCTCCCTGAAGGGAGATACATACAATGAAGATAGAGCTACTTAAATATTTGCTTAGATGTCTGTTCTGACTAGCCAAATGTAGAGCTTAGATGCCCATTAAGGCACGTGGCATAAGAACAAGGCAAAGAACATGTGTTATATAGGGAGACAATGTGACTCTAAGACCAAAAGGTTTCGAGTCAGGTACCAAAAACCTTTCTTCAGTCAATTTAAAGGAATTACTTCAGCTGCAAATGTCAAGCTACAAGCAACCTGTTGAAGAAAATGTTCTTGCAAGTGGCAACACAAGGGGTAGCTTAGTTTTGGAGGGGTTTCAATCACATTTCCCCATCCCATTTCTCCTTGGCCAGTATTTCCAGCTCCTGCGCATACCCAGCTGTCAGCACTGGGCAATGTGGTGCCTCATCACCTGCATTTGTGCTCATGGTCCAGTCCTCTACCCTCTCCTGAAATGGATATAGAGCTGGGATAGCACTGCCTGCCTTTTCCCCAGCTAGGACAAAACTTCCACTCTTACCAGCCACCACCCTTTACATTGCTGAGCTCTTCTCTTGTAACTGTACTAAAGTTGGCTAAAATGTCCTGGGCTTTAATCAATACTTCAACGAAGACTGAGAAGGAGATGGCCTGGCAGTGTGACTGGACAGGTCTCCCTAGGGCACCCAGGACACGTACAACCAGTAGATGTGAAAATGAAGATGATAAAAAACTATATTCCTTGCCCACAAAATCCACCATCCCCTTTGAGAAGAGATGCCTGTAACGTAATACTGTGCTTCTGCATACATGGCAGTATTTCTCACATTAGTGGTTGTGGTAAGATCCACAGGGATTTTTTTGCTGGTAAACAGAAGCCATTTCTCTCTTGTCTGCAGGTAAACACACTTATCTTCCAGCATAAACGAGACATCTTGCTCTTTTAGAAATGGTAAGAAAAGTTCCAAATGAAACTATGTTCAGCTGAAGAATATTAATGTATACTCAGGCATGAAGAATTCAATTTCTCCCAAATTGCTTTGGAAGAGACAGTAAGATCTCTAGAGATCTGAAAGCATTTTCCCCTCAATCACAATTAGCATTTAATTCAAATTAGATGACTTTATTGGTAAATAAAAAATAAACAGAAATGTATAATGCACTCTAAGTTGGCAAATATCTCAAATCTGTGTTTGCCTATATTCATGCACTTTAAAAAAATTCATGCACTCAATTTTACAAAAAAAAATATTAATATTTGTGACGTGGTTGCATACTTAAAATTACTGTGGGACAGAACAGACAGTGAATTTACAAAGGTGATTATCCACTGTACTCCCCCACCTTACATTGACTGCCCTGTTTTCACTGAAGGGGGCTAATTCAGATTTGTCAGAGGTAAAAGAAAAAAACCCTAATTTAGTCTGTAGCAGTATTTTTGTTTGGCTATCCACTTGGTATGCATTGATGTGCAAGCAGTGCCACAGATGAACAGTGTTCCACCCAAACACTAACTAGTTCAAGCACTATCCTTCCTTGAAGCAGAGGAATAATGAGAAAGAACAGCCCCATGGTTAAGGGTAGGCTCACTGGCCAGAACCACAGTGTTTAGTTTTCTAACTCTGAGCAAGTCTCTTGACCTTCACACTTCATTTTTCCATGTCTGCAAAACAAGGAAAGATAATAATTGTCTACCCCATATGGATGTTGTGATGCCTAATTTCTGATTAACACCAGTAGAAAACCCTTGCCATGTTACAGAGTGAGAAAGGAACTTAGAAATCTGAGAATCAGGATTGCAAACCAACTTCCCAGCCTGTAATGCCTTTGATCGCCCAAACATCACACCATTCCTTTCAATACTTCTGCTGAACATTCAGTCTTCTTAGTCTGTTGCATACTTTAATGATTTTCTTTTCACAATAAGAACCATTCTTCATAAAATTGAAGATAATTTTAATCTACACTGCATATAGGTTCCTGCCTATATAGCCTGATAAATGGTTTCCTACTAAAGGATACTGAAAAGGTTCTCAAATAAAACTGTCTGCTTTTCTTATGTGAATAATACTTCCTCCTGCAGCTTTCTGAGTTCACCATCATGATACCATGCTATTTAGTCAGTGAAGGACTGTTATGTGAACTTGAAGGGGGTAGAGGCTGGTGCTTCAGGAACAGCTTTGTTCAACCTAGAAGAAAGAAAACGTTATGTGTAGGGCCAATGTGATCATTTTTTCCTGTCTGATTTTCCTATCTGATAAAATGAATGGAAAACTAATTTTTACAAAATGCAACTTCTGCATACTGGTAAAAAAATGCACAGAGGGAGTCGTAGGTATCTCACAGTCAACTAGAGAGGGCTCAGAGATGCCCACTTCAAGCATATGCTTGTAAACAATTGCCTACAGAACAGCATGATGAGGGAAACTCTCATTCAAGGAAACCAGAGTGACTGGGTGCATCTCTGCAATGCCCGTACACCATTGCAAACTGGACAGAGAACAAATAGCAGGAATTAGAGGTCTGTGTGCAGTCTCACTAGGATCAAAGAGGTGTGGTGGGGCAGCTCACAGGACTGGAGAGCTGCCATGGATGGACACAGACTCTTCACTAAGGGCAGGATGGGACAGCAAGGCGGGGAGTCACCCTTTCAGCCAGAGAGCAGTAGAGACACATGGAGATATCTGTCTTTGGACAGAGTAAAGTCAGTGGAGAGCTTGTGGGTCACAACTAGAGGGCACACAAACATGACTAACACTGTGGTAGGTGTCTGTGAGAGAGCCCTTGTTCAGGAAGAAGTAGTAAATGAGGTCTCCTGCAGACAGCTAGAAGAAACCTCACTTTCACAGACTATGGTCTTCACAGGGGAATTTAACCACCCCAATATCTGCTGAAGGAGTTACTGAGATACTTGTCATTACTAGCAAGGCTAGCCTACAGCAATCTCATGCCTCTAAGACCTACAGGAAAGTCTGGAGCAAGGAAGACTTCTTCCTCTGGTGGAGGAGGATCAGGTTAGGGAGTATTTAAGCAAACTGGACATAAACAAGTCCACAGAACCTGATGGGATACTGAGGGAGCTGGAAGATATCACTGTGAGCCTTCTTGAATACTTTTGAAAGGTCAGGTGATGGGGGAAGGTTCCTGAAAACTGGAAGAAAGCAAATGCCACTCCTGTCTTCAAGGATGGCTAGTGCGAACATCAAGGAAACTACTGGTTATTCAGCTTCACCTCAGTTCCTGGGAGCAAAACAGAGCAGGGAATTATTTCTCCCCAGGTGCATTTCATTTTGCTGAACTTCATGAGGTTCCCACGTGTCCATTTCTTTACCCTGTTGAGGTGTATGGTGGCATACCCATCTGGTGTCTCGACTACTACTCCCAGTTTTGTATCCTCTAACAACTTGCTGAGGGTACACTCTGTACCATCATCCTGGTATGTAATGAAGAAGTTAAACAGCATTTTATTCAGCTATGACCCCTGGGGTACTCCACCGGTGAGTGACCTCCAGCTGAACTTCATGCTGCACAGATTTATGAAGGGGAAATCATGCTTGACCACTCTCATAGCTGTGTACAATGAGATAACTGGCTCAGTGGGAGAAGGGAGAGCACTGGATGTTGTTTATCTTAAATTTAGTAAGGCCTTGGCACTGTCTTCCATAACATCCTCATGAAGTACAGCCTAGATAAGTGTTTGGTGAGTTGGGATTGCTTAGGCTCAAACGATTGTGCACAGAATCCAGCTGGAGGCCAATCACTAGTGCCCCAGGGCTGACGGTGGGTCAAAAACTGTTTTACATCTTCATTTATGGACCTGGGTGATGGGACAGTGTGTACCCTCACCAAGTTTGCAGACAAGAAACAACTGGGAGAAGTGGCTGACACAATAGAGGGTTATGCTGACATTCAGCAGAACCTCAACAGACTTCAAAAATGGGTAAACTGGAACTTCATGGGGATGCAAAGTCCTGCAAGTGGGGAAGAACAACTCCAGCCACCAGTACAGGCTGGGGGCTGGACAGCTGGAATGCAGCTTTGTAGGAAGGGATCTGCAGGTCCTGGGAAACAAGCTGACTGTGGGCCAGCATGGCAAAAAAAAGCCAACTGCTGCATTAAGCTCAGCATTTCCAGAGGATCAGTAGAGGTGATTTTTCACCTTTGCTCAGCCCTGGTGGGATACACTGTGAGTGCTGTGTCCAGCACTCTTCTGGGCTTCCCAGTACGGGAGACACGGACATACTGGAGTGAGTCCAGTGTATAAATGGACATGGAAATAGACATTCTGGAGTGAGTCCAGTGAAGGGCCACAAAAATATTTTAGTGATAGGAGCACCTGACGTACCAGCAGTGGCTGAGAGAGCTTGTACCATCCAACCTGGAGAAGACAAGGCTCAGGGAGATCTTATTAATATATATGATTACCTGATGGGAGGAAATGGAGGGAGTAAAGAAGACAGTGCCATACTCCTCTCAAGTGGTGTCCAGTGACAGGACAAGAGGCAGTGGACATTAATTGAAACACAGGGAATTCCATCTAAATATAAGAAACTACTTCTCTGCTGTGTGAGTCTCAATCACTGGCACAGGTTGCCCAGAGGTTGTGGAGTCTCCATTCTTGGAGGTACTCAAAATCCAGCTGGTCATGTTCCTGGGCAATCTGCTCTAGCTGACCCTGCTTTGAGTAAGGGTCTAGATGATCTCTAGAGGTGCCTTCAGCGTCAACAATTGTGTGGTTCTGTGAAGCACATGAAAGCGAAATAATAGTTGTTTGTTTAGTGGACTATGCTCTAGCAGTCTTAAAAATTTTCAAACTCCCAAAATTTTTGGGGAACAAAGTGAGTAACACCGAGGAATATGAACCCAAACTGGGAAAATAGCAGCAAGGGCCATACCTCAAAGTAGCAGTGCTTGGAAGTTGTCATACATGGACTGAAGCATCCTTCAGGTCATAAGTCATCCCCCAATACGGTCTGTGCAATAAACTTCCATTGTAATTGAAGTTTGAGGGTTTTTTCGCTTCTTTACTTTGGCAGAGATTGTATACACACTGACAGTGTATCAGGGCTGCTGTTATCCCTGGTCCAAGCCTAGCTCTAGAAGGTACGTTCATTCATCACAGTCCTTTCTTCCCCAACATCATGTGCAGAAAGGGAATGCTCCCAAGATGCTAAAAGACTAAAAAATGGCTATGCCTCTACAAGAGAAAAAGAGCTGTTTTGAGGAAAGAGCTCCTTGGTGACAAAACAGTGGGACAGATACAGTGAAGTGCTCTCACCAGTGTGCTGACCCAACCTGCCGCTTCACTGCAGAAGGGACAGGCTCGACTTTGAACTCAAACACAGCTGGAATTTTAACGCCAAAGTCTGACTGCACAAACAACTTCAGCTTCTAAATGCAAGTACACATATTCTTGTTAGGCCTTCAGAGCTTCTGAGAGGCAAAACCACTTGTAGGAGTATGCATTAAGACCACAACACAGACAAATCTGAGTGGTAAGGATGAAACATAAAGGATTGCCTTCAGACACATTTTGATTGGCGGTTTGTAATATGTTTTTTAGCCAAGTTTTTTAACTGTTACAGAGTTAGAAGCACAAGGTTTGTCCTTGCTTCCTTGCACTTCCCTTAGCACTTGTTAACAGGCTACAGCTAATCAGGCTGCACATCAGTCTCAGGAATTACCTTGAGGTTGCAAAGGTAGTTAAAAACAGGTATTAAAAAGCATACAATTTCTGGATATTTCTGCTCAGGAAAAATGTTAGAAGACCACTTCTGTCAAGTGACCATACATGCCTATATAAAAAATGACAAAAAAGGTGCTCAAGGAAAACCAGCAAACGCCTTATGATCAAAGGGAACAAGAGCCAGTGAAAATGTTAACTGCTGTCAAAGTTTTCTGGAAGCAACAGTAGTCTTCAAGATATGAGAGGTCCCAAATCCCCATAGAAAGCGAAGGGTTTAAGTAGAAGGAGATCACCAGGACAGAAGCTTTATCATTTCCCCATGCCTTCTCTGTTTCACTCACCTCTCAACAAGACATTTCCTGCTCTTTGCCCCTTTGCATTCCCGCTCCTGACAAGCTGTAAGACCATTTATCTTCTGTGGAACCACTTCTCCCTCACTTAAATTTCTGGCAGTCAGTTTAACTCAGTGTTGTTGCACCAACTGAAAAGGGACTACAGGTTCTTAAGCCAGATAGGTATCTTATCCTGCATATAAAGTTTCAAGTTCAGTATTGAAAATAAACAAAATCTTTCTATGGGAGATACTCCATTAGGTTTAAATGCAGTTAAAATCTTTTTCTTGAAGTAATATTAACACAAATCAAAGATGCCATGTTTGTGCCCTAAATTATAGACTCGAAAGTGAAATTTATTTATCATTTGAAACATTCTTCCATTTCTTGGAAGTCCAAAGGAGGTTTGTATGGAACAGGGCATCACCAATCTCACTATTATCCATTTAAAAGTGAGTGTCTACCATTTGTCCCCAAATCAACTTTTTACAGCTTTGTTTAGATAGACCTTCTACATATCAAGACAATCGAATTTTCCTGCAAAATTAGATGTTCTTATGTTAACTGCAGAGACAGAACATGTGAGCAATTCAAGGAGGGCAAGGCAAGTGGCCTGCAGGACAAGACCAAGACTGGATACACAAAGTATGGTGCTTAATCCACTTTTTGCAACTCTGACAGAGGTCTTTTTTATCACAATATGCTCTCCCTCAGAAAAGGGCAATGTCATCCACAGTGCTGATTTTGTCACACAGAAAATGTGCAGAATTAGGTCTCTGATCAGCCACCCACAGCCATGTCAATGTAGCTTCAAGTTGTGCTTTAAAAAATACAACTGCCCCCCCTTCTGGCCAGTAAGGACTCCCAAAAGTGATTCTGAAAGATATTTTAGGCTAATTTCCAAATGCATTTCAGTTTATAAAAGTTAATTTGGTTTCTCTTAGGTTACAAACTCTCAGCCAAAGCACAGAACTTCCATCAAGTTTCCAAACACCTCTACACTTATGTCAAAAAAGTGATTTTCCTTTGCTTATGTAATGTCATATTCTGAGCTAAATATGTTTACCCATCTATCTGGATAACAACACTGAAGAGAACAGGAAGGTTGAAACAACTCTGGCTTTTATTTGGTGTCTCAGGACCAAGCTTCCAGACATGCAAGGTCTTACTCCCTCTGTGATTGGTGCCTTCTCAGGCCAGTGGAAGTGACAGTGACATCCGTGCCATGCTCTGCCACGGCAGGGGAAACGCTGTTAGACCCAAGCCAGGCTGCATTAAGTGGTCAGTCACCTGGTGTGTTAGTCCTCCATCTACATGATCAGCTCTCAGATAACAATGACTTAATGATGTCAATGCCTCAATTTATAGCTTGGAAGGCAAACTACTTAAAGGAGGGTGATTGCTGGCATACAAACACTGTAATGACTGCTTTTTAAGTGGCTTTTCACAATAAATCCCATGAACAATTCAGACACCCATTTATACACCATCTGGATAACAGCATTTAGCAAGAGGACAAGAAGCTGAGAATGAGAAGCATCACAACAGTTCTGTTCAAGTCAGGTCCTTTCATCTGGAAGAGTGTGTACAATCCTTGAGTTTCCTCCTCTTTTTCTGGTTAGGTGAATTTTTTTCAGTGTGGTTCCTACATCCTTTTTGTGATGCTTAAATGCTAAATTGCAATATGTAAAAGGTTGGTTTTTTCCTAAATAATTATTACTAACTGGTATAGTAAGAAAGATAAAAAATGCCTCCACAAGCAATGTCATAGTTTAGTGAAGCCTCAATGAAACCTCATGACAGAAATGAAAGCCTAAACAACACAAGACATCACTTACATGTGCTGTGCATGCATTTCATATTGATAGCTTTCTACTTTTTAAAAGGAATATTAGCAAACAGGAGAAATATGGTTTTTTTTTTAAAGCATAATTCTGTGCTACAAAATATAATACCAATGAACAAATTACCTCTAGACTTTCACCTCACCATTAATGCATTGAGGAGTGGATGCACTGAATTGCTTATGTAGCAAATCCTAGGTTTAAATCAAAATGATGGCTACATTTGTTAATTCAGTTCATCTGCAGAGCCAGGCAGTTGTCCAAAATGTGGTCCTTAACATACCTATACAGTTAACATTAGCTTGTCCTGTGAAGTTCCCTCTTTGTAATTGCTACAATTCTTTTACATGAAAAATTGAGTAACATAAAGTATGAAACTGTCAAAATACCTGATTAATTATCTGTTGTTGCAATTTTTCTCCAGACTCTGAAAGAGAAAGAAAATAATTAATTTATACATATTAATATGATTGTGTACATACAGAACAAAACCCAGTGAATGCAGCAAAAAAAAATAATCAAACCTTATAATTAAGAAATGGGATTTAACACGTACAAATTACTTGAAACTTCAAAATGGAAATCCACCTGAAGTAAAAGAAACACAAGCCCTTCTTAATCAGGATGTGACAAAAAGTCTTGTTAACCTGGTACCCCACAAGGAATGACAACATTCAAAGTGAGGACAAAAAATTTCAAATATGTTCTATGATGCATCTTAACTAAGTTGTGAGATGTACTGCTGCACATATACGTTCCTGAGAAACTGGCAGCATCCAGCTCAGGATCTGACCATTGGAGAAGAGCAGCTTCTGCTGTTCCCCTAAAATAAATATATGTGCCTCTGTGAAGACTGAGGTTATGCACCAGCTGGCTCAAGGGAGAAGTGCTATCCTGATAACATCCAGAAAGTGGCAAATTGAATTATGGTACTGCTTCCTTATTCTGTCCTTCTTCTGCAGTGTCCTTCAGTGTGCTCCTGAAGACATGATCAAAGTCTAGACAGAACATTGCATTTCTACAGTCGTGTGGGACCCTAGAAGCAATGACGCCAGGGACAGTAGTTTTGCCTCATTCACTGTTCCCATGGACTAGCTGTCAAAAGGGCAGCTGGTATCAGTTACCCTCCCTTTGCTACTGGAGACTGTATTGGGGAAAGTCAGGAATTTCACACTTACCTATCCAGCAAGGCTACACGCACCCATTGGAGAGCGGGTGTTTTTAAAGTAATGATAGGACACTGTTTACAACCTGTCAGTGTCACTATTAACTGTCAGGGGAGCCTGTTTCTGCTCAGCATGTGTGCCTGTCTCCTCCAGTGCTGGAAACACACTCCATTTCCCCAGAATTTCTTCATACTGATGTGTGTGGCACAAGATCGAATTTTTTACATGAGGTGAAAATATTTTAAGTGTTAAAATACAGTATAAAGGCTCCATTTATTAAGGAAAACAACATTCCATACTTGTCCCTGAGAATACTTTTCTTCTCAGGGAAAGTATCATAGATAATTCATATAAAGATAATCACTTTGGGCTATGTTATAAGATTGTCTTTTATGATAATTATTTCCTGCATGCTTGTGTTGTGTTTTTATTTGCTAAATATAAAAATTATGCTTTCTTTGGCTAAGCCCCCCTCCCCAACTATCATTTAGGGGAGACTTCTCAAAATATAGTTCTTTGTTCACCAAGTTCATTTTTGGAAGAAATAGAATTTATTCTTGTAACTAATATTTTAACCAAATAGATTGCTGGCAATAGAAGATTAAAGGCATGTGTTTGTAGCATTCTCTAATTATATACAAGTTGCTAGGAAAGCAGAGTGTTTGAAATCTCTGGTTAGATCAACACTATTTTGCTCAAAGGTTTGTGGACTTTGAATACTGATGCTTTCCTGTTTCCCAGTACATTTGTTTTTAGGCTATTTTGATTCACTTTAAAGGAATTTTAATAACTTTCTGTTGACAGCATGGACAGCTGGTCTTGAGAATTAGTGAAAATTCACTTGCTGGCTGAGGAAGGAAGTGACATCAATGAGTTTCTAAAGTCAGCCCAGGGGGAAAAGTGCGCTCCGCCAGAGTAGCCTTTCATGCCATTGTATTTCCAGTGATGCCTCGAGATGCAAATTCCATTATCAATCAAACTTGTGGCTTCTACCTCAGACAAACATAAAAACGAACAGAGAGACTGGGAAAGACCTTTGTGGCCATTTCTGACAGTGCAAAGGAAAAGGTGAAGAAGAATTTATGGTAGCTCTTTCCTCATTCACTCTTAGTTCTTTCTTTTGGTGATTTCAGTACTACAGTATCAAGGAAAAGGCAGTTGCAGAAGCATCTGCCTGATACAACACTAACGATGTCATGGGTTAAACAGGACAGAGATTG